>JAEKOY010000527.1:0-25000 GCA_021234595.1 Delia radicum
AAAGAAAAAACACCAAACATTTTAAAATTGGGTATTGGACAAAATAAAAGTGATGGAACAAATGCATTAATAATAATAATACATTTTTAAACCTATGCCAGATTTTTTGTACAAAAAGTAGTTAGCATTTCATTTCAGCTACACTTTGGTTTGTGACCGTTCTTAATTTTTTCAGTGTATTATTTATATTATTTTTTCAGTATAGTATATTTTTAGTATATTATATATTATAAAAGTTAAAAGTCCTTAGGGAATTAAACAAAAAAAATTAAGTCATTAGGGAATTAAACCAAAAAGTTAAGTCCTTAGGGAATTATACAAAAAAGAAGTTTATTCCCTAAGGGAATTAAATGAAAATGGAAGGGGTTCCAAAGGAATTCATTACATAGGGAATGAATTCCCTGGCCAAAAGTTGAATCAGCTGAATTTGAATTAATTCTTATTGAATGAATTCCTTAATTTTAATGTTTTAGTCATGGAATTCATTCTCTAAATTTTATTTCTTTGAATTCATTTACAGGAATTCATTCTTAGTATTTTCTTATTAAAGAATTCTTTTATCCGGAGAACATGCGGGCCATTCCAATATTCTTATATTTTTGAATGATAGCCATTCCATCGTCTGCCGACTTACATGTACTGAGGCATTGTCTTGTTGGAAAATTAATTCTTCTTCATTGCTTTTTTCAATAAATGGCACCGATTTCTCTTGTAAAACTGTAATGGGTTAGGTTAGGAAGGGTTATGTGCCCAAGGGCACAACTCCACTCGGATACGAATACGGTCCATTGTGAATCCCTTCAGAGAAAAACGGTAAGAAAGAATAGAAATAGACAGAAAGATAGATTGAAAGATATATATAAAGAAAGATAGAAAGAATATATACTCCCCAGAAACCAGCTCCTATCGTCCCCTTGCTAGAAACAGCCGTCCTATCTCCCTGACAAATCTCAGCAAATCTACTGGATTGCATCCAGCGACACACCCAAGTTCGTCGTGAAATCTATTTCCTAGTCATTTCTGTCTGAGACCCTGCAACCTAGGACAGTGGAACATTATATGCTCAACTGTCTCCAGTTCCTCAACGTCCTCGCACAACCTGCAAAAATCCGGTATGTCCCTGTCCCATCTGCTTGTGAAAGCCCTGACAGAACAATAACCGGTCAAGAACCCCGTAAAGGTCCTGAGACCCTCCCTGTCCAGTCCGAAAAGAACCTTGGTTGCCCCTGCGTCCAATGCGGGCCATAACGCCCTAGACACCCTGCAATCCATTCTGTTCCTCCATGATTGGTTAACGGTTTCGCGGAATCCCTTCCGTATAACCTCAAAGTAGTAACAAAGTAGTGGGGGCTTTAGTGACGAAGTAGTGGGGGCTTTACCCCCCCGTCCCTTACTGCCAAGTCCAGATTCGAACCCTCCCTCGCAAGTTTGTCCGCCAACTCATTGCCATCCACCTTGCAGTGTCCGGGTACCCAACACAGCCTCACTGTGAATGCCTCCATGAGCTCCCTCAGAGTACTCAGAAGAATTCATTCTGGTGCGCCCTAAACCATTAAGGATCCACCTCCGAAATTTCTTTCTGTGAACTATCGTGGTTCTTTACGTGGGTCTCTTCAATATCTGTTAAAACCATCTGGACCACCAAGATTGAACTTTTTCTTATCAGAAAAAATCACCTTTGAAAAGAAATTTTTGTTTAAACAGTCCTACCAACAACAGCGATTATTGAATTACCATTCCCCGGTTGGTTTGTAAATTCTTTTTAGTGAATTCAAGTCAAGCAGTTTTGTGGAGGGGTATTAACCTTTGCACAGACATCAGCTTTTGGCGAGTAATTCTCTGGGAATCCTTCAAGAGCCCATTTATAGTTGATTTGGACACATTTTACTTACATTCATCGATTATCTGATTGAGAATTTGCATTGTGTTGCTGGCACAGTTTATTATTTTACGCCGGTCAATAGTAGAAAGCTATTTTCGGTCCGCCTGTTCTATTTTTCAGCGTGTATTATGAGTTTCCGGAAGTTCTTTAATAAAATGTTATAGCTTTCAAGATAACATTATTTGTGCTGTACGTTGGAATTCTTTGAAAATTAACGTAATTATGTAGTTCATAATCGGTTACTGTGTTCTTTCATTAATTGTTCCAAAGAAAATCGTATGCAAATAATGAAATAATATTTAAAATTCCCATTATATTAATTAAGGTTACCAGATTACTTTTGTTACAATATCTAGTTCCGGCGAATAACATTTTTTTTTTTAAGTTAATGCTCAAAACATTTTAAACATCTCTTAAATATATTTGAAATATTTTTATGTGTTTCAATGGCTGATTTTTATTATACCTAAATAAGTACCAGCCATTCACATATGGGTGATCTTAAAATAGTAGGTTGGGGTACTTCACTTAAGGTAATTAATTGAGTTTAATCTTGGAAACTTTATAATTAAAGTTAAACTCTTGTGTACATACAACTCTTGTGTATGTGAAGTGCTGAATAACGTTAAGAAATAATTTACATACATACTTACTTCTTTAAAAAATGTTATTTGCTAACTTACACTGAGATAATTATCTGCATGATATCAATGAATTTTTGCTTTAGATTGAAACTTTTCATTATATTAATGCAGTTTTTTCATAAAATGTTATGAAAAATTTCATGTTATTCATTAAACATTTCGTACGGCTAACGAAAAAGTTTCATTAAAAATAGTTTCATTAAAACCATGAAAAATTTTCATAAAGTTTAAGAAATTTTCCATTCACATTGTGAAGAAAACTTTGTTAGTTTAGTGAACTAATTCTCTCTGTGTACATACATGTTACTTTATAAATAAGGGAATAACTGTAAAATTTAAAATTAAAACTTCATTGTCTTTAAAAATTCTTTTTTATGGTGTTTATTTTTATTTTTAAATTAAGAGAAAAAAAATAAAAGAAAATCTTTATTTCTTTCATTTGTTTAATCTCAAACAAAACATTGATGACTATTGGATATAAAGAAAACTTAAGCTGACAAACAAAATCGAATGACCATGCCAACCATGGAAAACACCTTAAAGATAGTTTTTATATTGAAGATTTAAATCTAATTTGATGTTCTCTTTCTCTTTTGCAGTTTTAGTGGAATTGTATACCGCGCATTTAAAATAATACAACCACAATTATATTAACCGCTCAAAACAAAAATGGCGTTACGTTTAAGACGTGATGTCCAAAAGGCCTCCTATTATGTTTGGTTTTTGGGAGCCGAAGAAGCCAAAGGTTTACGTGGACATCGAGTCATAAATTCCGTGTTACCCTATCTCATAGATAGATCACGTACACAGGAGCCAATTAAAGTAACACTACAGGTTTCACATAAGGGAATTAAAATAATTCAGGTAAGTTTTTTTTTAAGGACCCTGAATATTAAAATAACACGGCTTGATGTCAAAAAAGTTAATAGTGTTCTGACCATCAATTCTATATATTTCGTGCATGCTGAATTCAATGGCGTACTTTATTTTTTTTAAACTAGGGTACAGTTTTTCCTCAAAATTACTTCAAATTTTGATGCATGTTTGTGCTGTTTTTTTTTATATACAATGTAATGTAAATGCAATAAAGCTGCAATTACATACACTCAAAATCCAGTTTTTTCCAGATTTGTATAAAATGTTACACGATCTAGATTTCGAAATCTAGTTTAAACTGGAATTTCGTACCGAATGTAAATGAAGCTTAAATCTGATTTCTGTATATTGAAATCTAAGAACAAGATCAGTATTAATATTTATGGTACATATTTGATATTAAAAGCTTAAAATCAAACTCACTGGTAAGCGTTTTTCTAATGTTTTCGGTTTTCGCGAATTCGCACAGTGCAAAGAGTCGTTTAAGAGGAATTATATTAGAAAGAAAAAAGTTAATTTATCAAAGCGTCTTTTATGCAAAATTCATGATTTGCCTAACATGTTACATGGTACCATAGCTTTTCGGGTTGACCCCAAGGTCCGGCTTTTAGTATAATATGTAAATACATTTCAAAAGTATGTTTCTAAATTTCCTGCTTAAAATGTCTATATTTGCAAAAGTTTTACTAACAAAAACCTCCATTTTGGTACATATTTGTCACAAAAAGGGCTTTTGTTAGGAAAACTTTTACAAATATATACATTTTGGATAATTTTTTACACTTATACTACCCTAACCACAAAAGGTTCGTACACCACTATTAAATTTTAGTATTTAATTTTTGAGAATCTGTATATTCCACAAAAAGAATAAAAATAAACTTTTTTTAGAGATAATTTTATTATCTTTTGAAAAAATAAACATAAGGCACTTTTATTCAAAGATTTTAAAATAAAATAACTAAAATTTCATATACCTAAAATTAATTATTGTTTGATTTTGACCATTAAAGGTTCGTACTGTATATTAAATAAAAATTAATACTGAGTAACGTCACCCTTAGCTTCAATCACGGTATGGATTCTCCGGTTCATAGAATTAATTCAAGTTTGACACTCATCAGGGGTTATGGATTCCCAAATTTCGCGAATTTTCGCTTTCAAACCGGCGATAGTTGTTTGCGGTTCGTTTCTTAATCGTCTTTTCATTATCGCGCATGCAGATTCTATTGGATTTAGATCTGGACTGGGCACTTATATTATTTTCTGCGAACCACCTTTTCGTCACTTTCGCCGTATGAGCTGGCGCTCCATCTTGTTGAAAGGTGTATTCCCCGAATGATGCTATGATGGGTACTGAAGCAATTAAGTGTTCTTCAAGTATTTCTATGTAGCAGACTGCGTTGACTGTGTTTTCTATAAAACACATCTGTCCGACCCCTTTGGCAGACATGCAACCCCAAATCATAACACTCGCTGGGAATTTGACAGTGCTTCTTAGGCAATCTCTATGAAATGCCTCTTGTCTCGTTCGAATGACTTTTGTAGAAGTGTCACCCAAACACAGCTCAAACCGGGATTCAGTCACTAAAAATTATTGCGTCCCACTCTCTTTGGGTCCATTTTTGTCGCTCTTTAGCCCACAGTGAGCGTCTTCGTTTTTATACTTTGGTTAGAAAAGGTTTTGCTTTTGGCTACAAAAAAATTTTATTTTTGATTCAAGAGTGTAGTTTTTATACGAAATAAACTCTTACCTTGTAAAAAGTGTAATTAAGTTTTTTTAAATTTTTTCTTGTAGTTTCCCGTCCCACAGACTTTCCAATAGACGATGACCACTCAACCGCTAATTTTCGCACCGTAGTTCGTCTATTATTTTTTATGATTTTTTCTAAATGTCTTAAATTACGTGGTGTTATCTGTGACACTCTTCCACATTTTTCTAAATTAGGGCTAAGTGATTTTTTTTTTTGTAAAACTTTACAATGTATTGAACAGTTGACTTTGCCAAATGCAGAAATATCTGAATAACTTTTCCCATCTTTGGATTTTTGCATTATGAGTTTCCGAATTTCTTTTAAAATAGCTTTACCACGCGCCATTTCATTTTTTTTTAGTTTATTTGGTGTTACTTATATTTTTTTTCTTTTTCTGATCAAACACGTTAATTGACTAAGAAAGATTTTACAGAAAAGCGCGTTTTTAAACAAAAATAACGGAACTTTCTTAATAGTACGAACCTTCTACGATCAATTTTAAAACTTCCCATTTTAAGGAATATTTAAAAAAATCATTGCTGTATAATGGGAAATAATCACAAATGTAAATTTAAGTATTGCATTTTTTGGTAATAGTAGTAGATTATATTTAAAAATGCAAATTATAAAAAAACGTTAATATTTGAATTTTCGCAGAATATTGAAAATTTGATATTAAAACTTTGAAGGGGGTACGAGCCTTTTGTCGTTAGGGTAGTACTTTTCAAATGTATGCCTACCATGTACAATTTTTGACATATCGCGCGTTTTGCACATGAGGCAACATATTGAAATAATTGTTTTCCTGATGAAACACCTCTTCCTAATAGGCTCTTTCTACTGCATGACCATTTGTTAAGGTCAATTAAAAAAAAGTTGATAAAATAAGAAAAACCACAAATATATACCCACAAATATATACACTCATTGAACTTCTGTTTTAAAAATACGTAGTTGTTTCGGTTGTAATACAGTTTCTTTATTTTTAATGTAAATGTCAGTCATTTGTAGAACAAATTAAATTTTTTACTAACCTTGTAGTTCATTTAAAAAAACAAACCACATTAAATTACTGTTTTATGATTTTGCATTCATTTTTTACAGCATTTTTTTTTTGTTATTTAAAGAAATAAAAAAAAAACAAATGTTTGTTTACTTTTTACTAACATTTGGTGCATTTTTACTGCAATTGTTAGTCATTTTTTGAACATTAAAAAACAAATGACAATGTTAGTTGAATTTACTGAAATGTAAGTCATCTTTAAGTGAAATTTCATTTGTTTTTAACTACATTTGCAGTGGTCTTTACCTGCATAGTATTCTAAGTGTACATTTCTACAAAACGAAGTCAGTTTGATTGCATTTTAACAACGTTATATCTAAAAAAAACTGCATTTGCATGCTCCAAACTTTAAAGACATTTTGTGGAAAAACTGTTCCATAGATCGAAAAATAAAGCATGCCATAGAAATCAGCGTGCCTGAAATATATAGAATTAGTGTTACTAACCTTATTAATTTAAAAAAGTTATAGTTTTGTTCTCCTGTGCAAACAGAGCTTAAAATTTTACTAGAGTTACGAATATTAAATTTAGTTACACAGGCCAACAAGTTTTGTAACCAGAAGACTATATTATACCTTTCTAAAGGTTTAATGTGCACACACAGAAAAAAATTTAGCTATTTGCCAACTAAAAATCGGTTACTACGACTCGAATTCGGTTATAATGAATTTTAGACGGTTGACACCACTTGACATTAGTTTTCACAACAAAGTTCGGTTATTTCAACTGAATTTTATTTGTAAAACCCAACATATTCAGAAATCTGATGTAAAGATCGTTGTACTAACTGAATTTATAAGTTGTTACCATTAATATACACTTTTCAATTCGGTTGGCACTTTATTTCTCTGTGTGCACTAAATCAAAAATTGAAAAAAGAGTTTGCGCTATATTTTAGACGTTATACAATAACATCGCGAATTAAGATTAACCCTTAAATACATATTGTAGCCATTAGGCAAAAAAACCCTACTTTTTGATAAAAAATCACTTTTTTTTTGTTAATATAAAAATTGTTCGGTAATTTTCTCCGAATATGCGCGTTTTTAGTAATCATATATAAAAAAAATGGTTTGAAAACAAAAGATCATGCATTTAAGGGTTATTCATTAAAGTAGAAAAATTTTAAATTTGCAAATTTAGTTAAAAACTCTAAAACTCAAAAATCGAAAAAAGAATAAAAATAATTTTAAAAAGTTTAAATAAAAAACATATTTAAATGAAAAATAAATGTAAGCTTTCAAATAAAATATTTTTTTCCTCCCTATGTTGCTTCATTTTTGTGTAAGGGGTAATATAAAATTTTGTCATTATTGGGGTTTCGCTTATAAAAACCGTAAAACAAATTGGTTTAAAAATCCTGGTATGCAGTTTTTGATTATTTACGAATAGCATTTTACATCATAAATACACATTTTCATTTAAATCGACGAGATCATACATTTAAGGGTTAATTCCCAAAACATAATACCAACGAATTTAAACGCAATAATTCCCCGAGAATTAGTAATATATTGTAAAGGTTAAGCTTAAAATTTAACCCTCAAACCGACCCAAGCTTTTTTGCAATGAAATTTATGCCACTTGTTATTCTACCATATGTTCTTTTGTACCATATGTTCTTTTTGTACCATATGTTCTTCTACCAAAATTGTTTTCGATGCCTATTTTAGGCGATATGGGCCAACATAGTTTTAGAGCGAATCTTAAGAACTAATCCATTAAAATAAATAATTTTAGGAATAATTTATTTCTCTCACCAACATATAACTACAGTGCAAAAATTACTCTTTTTGTGCTTTTAGTTAAGAAATAAAAGAAGTGATATATTGATTAAACTTAAAGGCTTTGCTAATAATACTTAATATAATCTTTCTGCCAAATTTTATAAAAATCCGTTCATCCGTTTTCAAATTAAGAAGATGTGATTTACAATGTATCCTTTTGTATGTCCTTATACCAAAAAGCTTAAGCTTAATCCTACTTTGTGTTTAGTATCAACGGTTTCCAAGATTTTTGAATATTGTGTTCATTTCAAAATATTTATATGTTGAAATTTTACGAAATTTCAAATTTAACGCTTTCTCGCTTCCAATCCTGCCATGCACACAAAAAAATTATTTCACAAAATAAATTCCTATTATAAATCAATCACTTATGGCCAATCTAAAATATCCCGTCTGTAGGTGGGCATACCGGTTAGAGGGTTAAAGGCAACAGTTAGGACTTTTAGATGACCTTAAAAGTTCTTTGGATAAAGTTTATTTCTCGTTGTTAAAACGTCCCAAATATAGCGAAAACACGGTTTTTTACAACTTTATGTTAAGATATCTCGAAACCTTATATTATGGAGTAATTCTTAGGTCAAATTCGGTTTTAGCCGTATTCAAACCTTTAAAAAAGTATACTCTACACCAGTGTTTCTCAACCTTTTTGGGCCGTGCCCCACTTTTGGGTTAAAAAATTTTAAATGTCCCCCCTCATTTTTTTCTGTACAATAGAGAGTACTTTAAATAAAAAACACACCTAACAATTTGTTTAATTCAATGGATATATGTACATATATTTTTGTTATAAAGATAGAATTAATAATAAATACTCTAAAAATTAATGAGATCCTTGAGCTTGGTGCAGGCTGCAAAGGGTTTTTAAATCAGGTTCTAATTTTGTTAATTTTAATCGTAAGTCTCCGTGATTTGTGATTTCCAGACGATTTCTTTTTTTTAATAACAAATCACTAATGACACTAAAGCCGGTTTCTACTAAATATGACGATGGAAATGGTACATAAAATAAAGATTTTTTTTTTCTGCAGAATTTTATTTTTACATATTAAAAAAACATGAAAAGTTAAACAACTTACAAAAATTAGTCCATTGCCCCCTAAAATGTTGAAATTGCCCACCAGTGGGGCGAGCGCCCTACGTTGAGAAACACTGCTCTACACCATTACCACTTGTTATTCAAAAAATAACAAATGTAATTTTAAATTTGCAAATCAAATTCTGAAGATTCCTTATGAAATTTAACTTCAATTTAAATTCAAAAACCTCATATGTATGTAATTCAAAAAATACCATATGTTATTCAAAAAATCACATTTGTTTTTCAAAAAATCGCATTTCTTTTTTAAAAAATAGCAAATGTAATTAAAAAAATACCATTTGTAATTTCAAAAAATTCCGAATGTTTTTCAAAAAATACCAAATTTAATTTAAAAAAGTAACAAATGTAATTCAAAAATTATCAGTTGAAATTCTATTGATTTTTCTTTTTTTAATTAAATTTGTTATTTTTTGAATTTCATTTGTTATTTTTTTAATAAGTTTTTTTATTTTTTTAAATAACAATTTTATATTTTTTAATTACATTTGTTATTTTTTTAATTTCAAATATTATTTTTTGAATAACATTTGGAATTTTTTGAACTTCAAATGGAATTTTTGATTTACATTTGCTATTTTTTGAAAAACAAATGCAATTTTTTGAAAACAGGTGTGATTTTTTGATTACCGTACATAGAGAGAATTTTTTGGACGAGTTCTAAGGCAATTTTTTCACATTTTTTAAACCTTATAAAAAAGCTTCATATTTAGTTTTAATGAAACTATTTTGAATGAATCTTTTTGATTAGTCGTATAAAATTCTTAATAAATAACATGAAATTTTGCATTAAACTTTAATAAAAACTGCATTAAATTGATGAAAAGTTTCAATGGACGAATTAAATGGACATTTCATATATCTAATGCAAAAATTCATTCAGTGTATAGTATTTTTTAATAACAAATGCAATTTTGAAATGTAATGACGTTTTTGCGTTTACAACCTAGAGGACCGGGTTCAAATCCCGTGTTAGCACATTTTATTAAAAAAAAAAACTGTCAATAAAAAAAATTTTTTTTATTAAATTTAGCTTTTTTTAAGTTTATTTGTACACTCATTATTTTTGTCCATACTGGTAAGAATATAGGTACCCACATATGTTTATCATTACTAATATGTCATTATTTTGCGCTACATCCCCATATAAAAGTAATGAGATTTGTAATGACAATTGTAAGTACTTGCCATTACCAAATGTTTACTTATATAACCACTTATATCGTTAATACTTTTCTACACTTTGAACAAGTGGAAATGGTGTAGTCCCTAGGACTTGACTTTTTTCCGATTTTGACGGCCTGTGTTATTTTTAAGATAAGTTATCCTCCCTTAAGTTTTAAATTATTGCTAATTATTTATTTTTTTTAGGGCTCTTCTAAACATTTTATACCACACAGTGCCATAACTAGTTCCGTTCAAACGGATGATATTGTAGCTTGCGTTTTGCTTCTCTATAATCCAATCACAAAGTGTCCTTTACATGTTCATGCATATCGCTGCGATTCGGAAACTACTGCTGAAGCTTTAAATCAACAGTTGCAGATTCTAATAAATCGTCCCGAAAATCAAAAACGTTTTGAAGATCTGGAGTCAAGGTAAGTAATTTTCAAAATGTATTACTTATGAATGTCAATAACAGAAGCAACTAAATACTTATTTGAATCAGGAATTGAAAGTATTGCCTCTCAGGGGGTTCAAAAACTTTTTCGAATAGGTGTTAATTACTCACAATAAAACTAGACAGTGGTGAATACTCAGAGTTGAATGAAACTTGGGTATGTTGTAGGTAACAAAAAAAATATTAGACACGTATTTTTTACATGCGCAATCTCAAGTTTAGGGGTTAAAAAGTGGAATCAAAAATTTCTCAATTTGACGTTTTTTAAAATATTTTTAGTTATTAAACTATAGGCAAATTGGGTACCAAATGAAATGTATTTTTAAGAGACATCCACTAGTATATAAAACATGGCCGTGCATGTCCATTTAAAAAACATACAATACCATTGGAATACCATATTTGTATGGGAAATTTTCTTTTGGTTTTATTTCAAATTAACATATAATAATGCATATTTAATTTTATCAAGGGGGTGTCTGTGCTTTTTTAAATTTTCGTAATCGTTCGGTTATTAAAAGTATTTCAAATAAGTGGCAGCCCTGGGCCCACCGCATATGCAATATGGATATCAAAATTTTTGTTCTCTCAATTATTTTAATACAGCTTACAAAAAAAAATTTGAATTTCTTAAATTTTAGACATGTTTTCGTGTAAAAATGTTGTTGTTTTTGACGCCCATTATTAACGACTAAACGTGCGATTGCGCACCTAAGAAAATACGTGTCTAATATTTTTTTGTCCTCATCAACATATCCAAGTTTCATTAAAATCTGCGGATTCACCACTGTATAGTTTCTTTATCAGTGTAAGTCAAGTTGTTAGCAATTTTTATATATAACACAAACTCGTGTCATTTACACGAAAGGTCTATGGAAATTTTCATAGATTACATAGATCTCAAACTCTTTAACATTAGCTGTCAGTGCACGTAACTCATGAGAATGTGTAGGACATACATATACAAAAAATATTTGAGTGTGTAGGAGAAAATGTGTTTGTTCATAAAAGAAGAAGATTTTGAGATCTATGTAATCTATGGGAAATTTTCACTTCGATTTCGTTGGAAATTTGCCTACTTTAAAATTATATAAAAATTCCAACGAAATTGGAATTTTCCTCCTGAGAGAGTTAAACAAAACATTGAGAATTAAACAAAACAGTGTCAGATGCTAAAAAAAGACAAAATCGGAGAAGATCTCTCAGGAGACCCTTCTTGCAGTTAAGTGTTATAATTCCTTATGATAAATGTTGATTTGGTCGAAAATAAAAATAGTCGACAACAATTGTCTCTTAAGTGAGTTCAAGTCAATCAACCTATTGCTCTTTAAGTGCCGTGTCGAAATTGTATTCAGAAAAAGAAATTTAGTATTTGATCCTTAGACTATTACTACACAGAAAAAATTATCAACCTAAAATATCTAATTAAAGATTTGATTTGAGTTTAATTTGTTTCTAAACCTTAAAATATATAAATACATATTTTATTTTAGACGCAATTATCATATTATTTTTTCATACACTGTATGCATAAATAGAAAATTTTCAGAATAAAATACCAAATACATTTGAAGTTAACAAACAAAACAAGCACACACACAAACACACTCAGCATTGTAAAAAACACACATACCAACGTATAGATCACACACTTTTTTTGTGAGTATCATATTTTTTTTGTAGAAGTTATTTATAACTTTGTTTTCCTTTTAAATTTTAATGAAAGGTTTAATTTATAGTATCATTGCCGTGATAGGTGCAAAATCAATTAAAATATTTATTGATTCAATAAATTTTTTAATTGAAACCCGTTTTTAGTTTTTTCTGTGTGCAATCTGTTCAAATATTGTGCATCCTGGAAGGTTCTTCTGCTGTGAACTACATACAGTAAATGCCGATAATCCGAATGATATTAATCCGAGTTTGCACTAATCCGAACGTTATTTTCCGCCTTATTAGCTAGTTTTTATTACAACTCTCTGTTCGTACTTTTTGGAATACGATTAATAGAGATTTTTAGGCTAAAGTTTAAATAACAAAGACAATTTTTTTATACTTTAATGTAATCTTTAATTTGGAGTAATGTATAGAGAAAATTGAGTCCAAATTTCTGTTTTTAGAATTGGTGTTTTGATAAAGTAAAATGTTGTACCGAAGCTTTGTCCAACAAATCTTCTATAGTTCTTTTATAAGGATTCTCTCCCAAGTGAGAATTTCGATATCATGTCTAGGGAGTTTTTTGTATGGAGACATGTCTGAAATTTATGAAACTCAAATTTATTTGTACATACGGTTAAAGTAACTGAGAAAACATAAAATTGCATACCCATAATCCATTCAAAATATTGAAAATATAGTGAAAATAGCGCTTAGGGAAAAGTCAAAAAAAAACCACATTCCCGGTGTGTGATGCCGTATGACATTGTGCTAGGTCTGTGAAATTTTTACTTCCGCCGCATGCAATGAACACATGTGATCATGTTCGGACCATAAATCCAAATATTAACCCTAAAGAGTGTCATGAAAAAGTTATAAAAAGGCAAGTGTCATAAGCCTTTAGTTTAGCTTTCGGTCCATGTTTGTCAGTAGATCAGACATTGACATTTTGGTTTTTCGAGTCGAAAGTCTATTATTCACAAACTGAAGAAACCTTTACTCCAAGTTCGTTTATTGTTACTATCAGAAAAGCGCATTATACTAAATTCCTTAAATCCCTTTAAATTTTTCGAATTTTGGTGTTTTTCCTTTATATCGATCCTAATAGTATGTGTATTCAAATTAAATATTTAATACTTTACGCAATTTATCCTGAAAATGGATGTAATTTGAAGAAGCTTAAGTTAATTGACAGGCTCAGGACTTTATTTTACAACTTAATGTGATGATATTAAACAATTTCGAATCATCAATTAAGGATTGATTAATTAAATCATTGAGTATCATAATAAATTTCTATAATACTCAAATCGAAAGTATTCAGAACTACAGAAATACCCGGAAATATATTTTTTTTTCTAACATCCAACAGATTAGGAATTATACCTGGAATGCCATCTATATCTGCTAATAAAACAACGATACACAACGAAGATATTAATCATAAGAAAGATCCACAAAAATACGATGATCATCATCAAAAACATTCAAGATCAAGACACCAACATTTGGAATCGTCATCAAAAAGATTTGTTTCATCATTAGGAAGTGACACAGGTAATAGTACTCGTGAATCGGAAGGTAGCGAAGAAATCAGTGGTAATTCACCCATATCTCGGTCACCATCCGCTCTGAAGCCCTTGCCGCTACCCCAACAACCACTGCCAAACAATGAGTTATTTGATTCGTTGGCCGCTGAGCTAAGAGCCAAGCTTAATGGTAATGGACCTCCCTTGTTATTACCACCTCGGGATTATGATACCGTACACAGATCAAAAGGAAATTTAACAGCTATTGAATTGAGACGTTGTCGTAATCAATTGATTGTGGGTACTAATAGACCGGGCTCAAAAACTGAAGTAACACCGAGCTTACCCAACAACAGTACTAAGCAAGTGTCATCCAGAGGATCTTCGGGTATCGGATCTGATTTGGCTCCTAGTCCAGAAAGACAAGATGTAAATACTTCAAGTGGTAAGTTTAGTTAATGAGTAAAAGCTTAAGAAAATTAATTTACTAATTAAATTAACTATTTACAGATGATGAACATTGGAGCAATGAGGCCGACAATTCAGTTATAGCTTTGAAACCTTCACAGATATCTGTGGAACGTCCGGCCCCTATTACTCAACTGCATATGAACTTATCACGCAAAAATGCCGTACATCCTCGGGACGATAGTTATTTACGTGATTTGCCCGCAAAGCCATATACACCACGTGACAAACTGCCGTCTACGGAACGAGATACTAGATCCAAAACTCCATCATCTACATCTTGGACTCGGGAAGATGAAATTAAGCCAATTATAGTGCGACCCTCAAATTATGATTCCAAAATTAATCGTGTCTTACAAAGTGAGCAATATGCCTATAATCATCATAAATTGGAAGAAAAGGCTAGAGAAAGAACAAAAACAGTTGACACGGAGAAAACCAATGATATTGCTGCTATGATGAAAAAGAATATGTTGTTGAAAGATGAGGTCGATCAACGTTATAAGTACAAATCAAATAACAGTTTAGATGAATATCACGACGATAATCACCACACAAGCCATGCTCCTGTACACGGACCTTCTCACTCGAGTTATCGCAAAGAAAATTTAACAGATAAACAAAAATTTATGGAATATTCTTCCACGAAATCTAAGCCACCACCACATACAAAAAGCTATGCTGCCGATGAGGTGCAAAGATATGGTGGAAAACATCGTTATGTTGATCCAGCAGATTTACCATTTGAACAACAAAATGTTGGGCCCAACAAGTATGCCCCCTATCATCGTGAAAATCATTCACCAGATCAATCAGAACTTAGTCATCGTACTGCTGAAAGATCCGGAGCAAGATCTAGAGATGTTCGAGATGCACGAGATGTAAGAGACGTAAGAGAAGTTGAAGCTAAAAGACATCATTCCCGAGAACGCGAGCGTGATAGAGAACAACTTTCGCGTAGCAAAGATCGTAATCCCTATCGTGAACCAGAGAGTATTCCCTATATTGAAAGTATGGAGAAAATGATGAAATCTACCGCCATGCGTTATAAATCATATGATAGTAATGCTGAAGTAAATCTACCAAGATCAAAAGAACCATTACAGGGCAAACTAAGCCAACGTAGTAAAACTCATTCACATCATGAAGAAGATCGTGAATATAATTACAATTATCCCACACAGGGACGATCCGATTATACAGGTTCATCCAATAAAGAACGTTTCAAAGAGACAAAAGAAAAGTTTCGGGCTATGGAGCGATCGGGAAGTCGTTATGATTTAAATGATGAAAAAGATGGCCCAGAATATAAATCACGTCAACGATCAGTATTGGAAACTCCAGAGCCTCAAAAATCAAGAGCTTATAATAATTGGAGTGATGAAGAACATTTATATGATGATCCACCAACAGAATTTAGATCACGTTCCAGATCTCGTGATCAGTGGGTAGAACATGGTGTCAGATCAAGCCAGGCTGTACCGGCTACAAAAGCTGATTTACACGGACGCAGTAATCGATCACGTGACACCTCTGGTAAACGTGCCGAATCTAGAAATAGAATAGATAATAATGATTATCGCGATCAACCAAGATATCGTGAACAGCCGCCACGTGAACACCACCGTCCCGAGGAACAACGCATACGAGAACGTTCTCGTGAATATAACCGACGAGACTATTCACCCGACATACGTTCTGGATCGGAAAGAACTCATCATCATCGATCAGAACGTTCTATGGAACGTCATAGGCCTAACGATGATCCATATCCTCCACCTAGTGCACTTTCTAAAGGATCCCCACCCAGCAGTGGTATAGGTGCTCCCGTAGCTAATGGTAAAGGAGTTTCAAATATGCCCAAGGGTTATCGTCACAGCTATGCCGAACCGGTATTTTCTCGTTCAGCCGGTAGAGTGGGGCTAGCAGCTGTTAATCCATATTAGAATTTTTAAATATGATCGAATATATGAATTTATATAATATGTCCTCTCCCTTCATTCCAGACCTGGACGATGTCAATTACATTTTCCAATTGTTCATTTGTGTAATTTTTCTATATCATTAATCATTTCAGACCTACCCTCACATGTGTGAGCTTAAACGCTTCCTAGTTGAATTTTTAATATTTTTAATGCCAGACATGGGGATCTAGGTATTTAATTACAGTGCAATTACTTAACTACATCCAAAGAAACACTCAAAATAAATTTTACAGTTACTACAAGACAGTTGTTTGTGAAGCAATCAGTAGTAGTTGTTTTTTACTGCAACTATTATGACAGTTGTTTAAAAAAACACTGAACAAAATAACCGTACTTTTGCAACAATTGCTTGAAACAGTTATTTTAGTATTTTGGTAAACAACTACCAAAATAGTTATTTTGCAGTAAACAGTTAATTTTTGAGAAGATTGTATTGAAAAAAATTAAAAATTCAAGTTTAGTTTATTTTTGTAAATATTGATATGCTCATAGTTTGCAAATAATAATTGGAAATTTCCATTGTATCTCTAAAGCGTGAAAACGCCATAACTGGATTACCGTTTGGTAATTTGACTTTGCATTTAAGTAGGATGTAGAAAATACAAAAATTGAAAGAATAAAATATTTTTTTAATTAAATTTTTTTTTAAAATGCCGAAAAAATAACTGATAAAAACCAGTAATTTTTAACATGTGCTTCCAAATGTTTGTCGCCTTTTCAACTGAAATTACAGTTATTTCAACTGCAATTTTCAGTAGATTCTACTGTAAGTGTTTTTTTTTTTGAGTGCATGTAATTAGATGTAATTAAGTAATTGCCCTGTAATTAAATCCACAAAAATTTTAAATTTTCCAAGGAAGTGTTTAAGCCTGAAAGAATTAATGATATAGAAAAATTACACAAGTTTGCAACTGCAAAATGTAATTAACATCGCCCAGGTCTGCTTGCTCCGTTCTACTACAACTGTGAAGAACTCAATCACATAAAAAGTGTTGTAAATGTTTTTATATTTTATTCAAATTTGTTTTTTATTTAACTTGTTATTAAAAAGTTATTTTCTAAAGATTAACTTCACATTTATTTTAAATTTTTAACTACTTATCTATGGCACAAATGGACAAACGAATGAATGTTAAATTAAAAATTAAAATTCTTTTTTTTCGTAAAAATTTGTGGAAGCAACATTTTGAAAAACAGTTTTTCACATTTTTAATTCAATTAAATTTTAAATTTTCTTTAATTTATGAATTGTTTGAAAAAGAAAGTTTTTAAAATAAATTTTATATAATATTGAAATTTAAATTTAATAACATAAAGAAGAAAATTCTTTTAACTACCACAAAGGAAAATAATTAACAAAAAGTCCCTAGTGTTTAAAAATAGTCACAAAAATGTAAATTTTACAAAATTTTATTGAAATTAAAATAACAAATTATAAAATATATTGTTTTATTAATTGTATGCTAAAATAATGAAGTAATTCAGTGAAGTTTTAACGAGATATCGTTTTAAAATAGCATAACTTTTGATCATTTCAAAAATCATTCCATTTTACAACGATAGAACGTTAGCACTTAAACTGTCAGTTACTTTAAATGCTAAAAAGTTATTGTCAATTAAATTTTTATTTGATTTGTCCAAGTGCTTTTTTAACAAAAATGTATTGTAAAATAATAATTATATAAACATTTATTTGTGGTTGGTTATTAATTCGAATATATGCATATAATTTAGTATTAAATTTCTTTTTTTTTTTTATTAAAAATAAAACATTTGTATTTTAAAAAATTATATTCAGAAACTATTTTGTTTTTATAAAAAGACTTCTGAGAAAAACATTTTTAACAAAAACTACTCTCACAATAACTTGTCCTTAAAATGTCAATAGTTATTTAAAAAGTTAATCAGTAAAGTTGTTTCAATTTAATATGTAGTTAAATATCGAAGAAATATATTTTTTTAAATTTTTCATGCAGTTCTTCAATAAACAAAATACACAAAAATATGAAGTTTCGGTATTAGTTGAAATATTCAGTCAAGATTTGCTATTAGAACTGGTTGTTATATTATATTGAGTATAGAAATAATCAAAAAATCAATTGTTTTTACTGATTTTGAAATTGAAAAAAAAATACATTGGTTTTAAACGAAAAGTATGTAGACTTCTTTTTAACTCATCTCAGTTAATTTTCAATTAGTGTGAATTTTCAGCAAGGTTGCCAATTTAGCCATTTTCCGTCTATATCTAGCCACCCGGGTAAAATTTTAAAGCGCTCTGTCTAACGCGTAGTGCGAGTGCATGTGGCATTAGAAATCAGTTTATCTATTCCACGGTCAGTAATTGCACAGAAAATTTCATATAGACGCAATCGAACAAATAAAAACATAACAAATATTACATTATTCAAAAAAACAGGGTCACTGACGAAGGTTCAATACCAGAAACTGCGCAGTCATATTTGTCATATATATGTATCTAACTATATCAAATTAGATATGATATTAGATATTCTGGACATTAAATTATATCTAATTGGATATAAATATATCTCATTTTATATAATTTTAGGCGATAGAAGATATGCTTTTATAGACATGAAGTTTTGCTTAAAAGTGTTTTAGTTGAAAATTGAAATTTGTAGAAACAAAAATTTTTAAAGATCCATTTTTGTTTCAATGAAACAACGAAAAGTTTAAAAATTATCAAGAAAAAATTAAGTATTAGTGTTCTCTTATAAAATGTACGCATTTTTTTATTTGAAATTATATAAAAGAAATCACTTGAAAATTACGTCACATATACTTAAATAAAACTAACCATCGGACCATAATCATATCGATCACTGCACTCAAAAAAAAAAAAAGTTAGTAAAGTCAGCAAAATATTTTGTTGAGTCAGCAAAATTTTAGTCAGGAGGGTGCTTGCAAAAAAAGCGAGCTGATTTTTAGCAACAAAATTAGTAGATTCAGCAAAAGTTTTGGCAACACTTAGTTGATTAAACATTTAAAAAATCCTTGCTAAAAGTTAATAAAATTTTTGCTGAATATTAGTAGACTGAAAAAAAATCAAAAATTTTGTAGAAACATTATGTTTTCGCCAGGTATGGCATACAATACCGCTAAAATACCGTTATCGATTCAAAACCCTTTCAACTCACTATCGTTATCCCTAAAATACCGTTACCTAAATAATTGAAATAGCTTTATCCTCATAATACCATTACCGAAATAATTTGACAAGATCTGAAAAATAATCACTGTAAATAGGTAAAATTAAGCAAAGTTTGATCACGGGCATAAAAAAAAAAATTTGTTAATCTTTAACCAAATTTGACAATACGTTAAAATATATAAAACTGTCCATACATTAACGACATGAATTAATTTAACATCTGAAAATATAGAAATAATTATATATAACATTAACAAAAATAAAATGTGATTTTTTGGCAACACTGTTTTTTTGCAGCTCAGCTGTTTTCGTGTAATATGTTACTGTTAAACATGTTCAGTTTGGTCTATAATTTAACTATGCATCGACTTACAAACGAACAACGCTTGCAGATTATTGAATTTTATTATCAAAATTTATGCTCGGTTAAGAATGTGCATCATGCACTTCTTCCAATTTATGGTCAGTTTGGGCGGCCTTCTGAGGCGGCTATTCGGAATCTTGTGACTAAATTTTGCACCAAATTAACATTAACGGACATTAAACCACCAACACGCATTCGTAGAGTGCAGGCAGAGGAAAATATAGCAGCTGTATCCGCCAGTGTTGTTGATGAACGTCAATTATCGATTCAGCGCCGTTCGCAGCAATTATGCCTCTGTTAACCCATTCCTGCCTATTGGGTATTTAAATACCCAAAAAGGAGCCATCTTAAAAAAATTATAGCTAAAGCCAGGCAAGAGTTGCATCAAATTGATTTTTACAGGTAGGTGGAGAAAGGATTAAAATACTTTAGGAAAATGTTGGTGTAAAATTGGGGGTTGGTAATTATCTGATCAATTGTCTGCAAATTTACATATTCTGAGAAATTGAAAGAAAGAATTGAAATTGCCTCTGAAAAATTGGAGAAGCGACACATCGGAAAACTTTATTGTTGGCTAATAGTGTTAGGTATTCTTTAAAGTGCAAAAAATTTGTAGCTGGGTAGGACCACTCACTTGGGCTACAGGTATGATTTCATGACATGACCATTAAAATACGTATTTTACAGTTGTATGAAGTACCCTTGCTTTAAATATCGATTATTTTTAAATAAAAATGAAGAGTTTTACATGAAAGAGCATAACAAAATAATTTAATTAAAAAAACACAGAGGAATTATTTGATATCAGTGGTTAATTCATAAGTCCCAAGTATGGGAAATCGAAAAGAAAATTATATCAAATAACTTCCAAAACCTTTAGTAAAGAATGTGTGAAATTTTATCGATATTGGACAATGGAATCGGGGGTCAGGCATTAATGGGTTAATCCACTACGTGGAAAATTTTGCGGAAGGATTTAGGTGCAAGAATTAAAGCCACACGACCTACCACAACGGCTAACTTTTGGTGAATGGGCGCTGTGAAAAAACAAAAAACTTAAAATAACCCAAAAAATTTAAAATCGAGAAGTTTTAGTTTCTTTGTCTGAATTTATTTTTAACATGCAAAGTTATTAGAAAAATGTTCTCTCGATTACAAAATCAAAATGTGCGAAATTCATATAAAAAATAAACAAAAAAAAACCTTAGAATGTCAAATAAAAACCCCTAATTCTCCTTAATGCCTTAATCTTGTATTATTATGAGATGATTTTTAATGTTTTAAATAATAATAATAATTTTTATAAAAAAAACTCGATTGTAACTGAGGTTATATGACCCTCAGTTTTCATTTTTTTTTTTTTTTTTTATTTAAGCTTAATCGCTAGAAAATCAGGGTTGGAATTGTTAAACCCGCTTTCTGAGGGTTTATATTTTTCAAAAAATCATGTCTAACAAGGGTAGTCTTCCAATGGGTTCTCTCCGATCTTAATGAAATTAGGATATGTGATAAAGAAAAAAAATTAAGGGACACGTAATTATTTTAACGGCAAAATCTAATGTTTAGGGGTTAAAAAGTGCGGTCAAAATTACCGAAATTTTCGTTTTTTCACCATATTTCGAATTGTCTTAGAGAAATTAAAGGCAAATAAGATACCAAATGAAAAAGCTTTTGTAGACTCATTAACCTGGTATACAAAACAACTCCGATAACTTTCTAGTATTTTTGTTATTAAAAAAAGGTGTTTTAAGTGATATTTAAACTGTCATGTTGTTAGAGAATTATAGTTGGATTAGGCTAAAATATTTATATATTATTGCCTATTAAATTTAATGGAGGGGGTGGCCGAGCTTTTTCCGACATTAGTAAGTGTTCGACTTTTATGCGACTTTTAATAAAGAGCTTTTTAACCTATATAATTAAAATAAATGGCAAGTCTAACATATTGTATAGGCAATATTGGTCTCAAAATTTTTATATTTTCGAGTACATCAAAACTGCGTGAGAAAAATTCTGAATTTCATTAGTTTCAGACAGGTTTCCATACAAAAATGTATTAACTTTGGCCCTACCATTTAACCCTTAAACGTGAATTTGGGCTGCTAAAAAAATAAGTGGCCCTTTTTTTCTTTATCACATATCCAAATTTCATTAAGATCGGAGAGAACCCATCCAACCCATAAGTATTCGGCACCAAAAACAGTGTTGGTAAGCTCTCAAATAGGATATAATTAATGAATTTTTATTGCGGAAGTTATAATACGTGACCATTCCAAATCTTAGTCTGACACATAAAAAATAAAAGCTTTTTCACAATGCGGGTACCGAAATTATTTGACTAAAAATTGCTGATAAATTGACTATGTGGTGTTTATGCAATGGAGATACAACTTTCTAATTATTATTTGCAAACTATGAACATATCAATATTACTAAATGAAAATTTTTAAAAACTCGACATAATCTTCTATTTTTAATTAACTAACAAAAATTAACAGTTAACTGCTAAACTTACTGTTTTGGTAGTTGTTTATTAAAATACTAAAATAACTACTCAAAGTAGCCGTTCTTGCTGAAACACCTCTTCCTAATAAGCTATTACTACTGCAAGTTTAGGTCAATTGCTAGAGTTTAGCGATAAAATTCGCTAAAACCGTAAAAATTGTGAAAAATATAGAAACCCGCTAAATACCTGATTTAATCTACGGTGAATCAAATATGTACCTCAAATAAGAATGCAGCGCTAGACTTTAAAGTCATTTTGTGAAAAAAACTGTACCATTGATCGAAAAATTAAGTACGCCATTGATATCAGAGTGCCTAAAATATTTGTTTGGCATAACCTTATTAACTTTTAAAAGTTATGATCAAAAATATATTAAATTTGTATCTTAAATTTGTATAATTTACTTTAATAATTCGTCGTCATCGCTAATCGTTCCAATTGTATTTGGTTTGTATTAAAGTAATTAAATCGATAAACATATATCCCGGCTTTACCACAACTATCGATATTATACCACCTCTAATACAAAACACGTCTGTGCTGTAAACAAACTTTCGTAGATTTTTGGAAAAAAATGCAATTTTTGTGTTAATATTTTAATAAAAATGCCTTTTCAAGGTAATTAATATATCAATAATGTCTATATAAATATAATTTAACACTTATTTCATAATTTTAGAAGAACCCGTAGAGAAAAAACCTAAAATTGATTTGACAAACACAAATGAAGATGGTAAGTTGACAATAGATAAACAGCAAATGGAAATAAATAATTGAATACAACTTTACTTTTAATTTTATTTAGAATTAGAAACACCTTCAGCATTTAATCCCAAATATCGAGTATGTCCTTACCTGGACACCATTAATCGTCCTTTATTAGATTTTGACTTTGAGAAATTGTGTTCCATATCACTGACACGTATAAACGTTTACGCTTGCTTGGTATGTGGTAAGTACTTCCAGGGCCGGGGAACCAATACACATGCCTACACCCATTCTGTAGCAGAAGCACATCATGTTTTTTTAAATTTGCAAACCTTAAGATTCTACTGTCTTCCGGATAATTATGAAATTATTGATTCCTCATTGGATGATATAAAATATGTTCTTAATCCTACATTTTCGCAACAGGATATACATAATTTGGACAAATCTGATCCAAAATATTCACGTACCGTAGACGGTACTTTATATTTGCCGGGTGTGGTGGGTTTAAATAATATTAAAAATAATGATTATTGCAATGTGGTTTTGCATGCCCTATCACATGTTGGCCCTTTAAGGGATTATTTTCTACGTGAACAACATTATGCTAAGATTAAACGGCCTCCGGGAGACTCTATATTTAACTTGGTACAAAGATTTGGTGAACTTATGCGTAAAATGTGGAATCCACGAAATTTTAAAGCTCATGTATCACCCCATGAAATGTTACAATCTGTGGTTTTATGGTCAAATAAAAAATTTCAAATTACTGAACAAGGAGATCCCATTGAATTTCTTTCCTGGTTCTTACATACTCTACATCGTGCTTTGAAAGGCAATAAAAGAGCTGATTCGTCTATTATTAATAAAATCTTTTTGGGTGAAATGAAAATTTTTACACGTAAAATACCCCCTGTCGAATTGGATGACACACAAAAAACACTGCTATTGGCCACGGAAGAATATCAAGAAAAAAGTGAGGATTCAAATTTCCTATATCTTACATGTGATTTACCTCCCCCACCTTTATTTACTGATGAATTTCGTGAGAATATTATACCTCAAGTAAATCTTTATCAGTTGTTGGCTAAAGTTAATGGTACCACTGAAAAGGAATATAAAACCTATAAAGATAATTTTCTTAAAAGATTTGAAATTACTAGACTACCGCAATTTATAATATTGTATATAAAAAGATTTACCAAAAATACTTTTTTCTTGGAGAAAAATCCCACAATTGTGAATTTTCCCATAAAGTGAGTATATTAAATTAAAATTTTATTTTTATAACTTTAATTATATATGTATATTTTATTCTCTTACAGAAATGTTGATTTTGGCGACATTTTATCAATACCAAATCAGGAAAAGTTACCCGATAGTAAATATAATTTAGTGGCTAATATAGTACATGATGGTGAACCTAATAAGGGAACTTTTCGTGTACATATTTTACACAAGTCCAATGGTCAGTGGTATGAAATGCAAGATTTACATGTAACAGAAATATTGCCACAAATGATAACACTAACCGAGTCCTATATACAAATATATGAGAGAAGTAATGATTAATATTATGTCATTGAAAGCCAGAAATCATTTTAAAAGTCATGATTAAATTACAAACATAATTTTAGTTTTTGGAAAGTTTTGTAATAAAAGTGATTTAACTAAAATTTGTGCTGCAAACAAACGTGCCGGAAATCCGAAAAAATTAAGTATTGAAATGTTGTTTGTAATAATAGTGTTAACGAAAATTTACCATCATCATTAACACAAATGCTGCAATCTATTTTTATTCTCAATAAAAAAAAAAACAATTCCGTTTTAAAACTCGCTGTAAAAGGAAACATGAATAGAAGTTAAATAAATATTTAAAAATATTTCTT
>JAEKOY010000528.1:0-25000 GCA_021234595.1 Delia radicum
AACAATTTAATTCGTTGCAGCTTAGAGTACTCTACAATTGTGAACGCACCTTTATAAATAATAAACACCTTTATAACTGAATAATTTCTAACATTTACCTAATAGGAAACTTATGTCACATCATGATACGTAACGCCACATTTCACGCTATGGATTGAAAAAGAATATCAAACAAAGTTGTATTTGTTTAGCAAATTGTAAAACAAACTTAAAATATTCCAAATCATAGTAAAAAAAGTTTTATTGAAAAAGTCCGGCGCATTTCGAGAGTTTTGTGTTTTTTGTAAAAGAGGAAAACCCCAACTTCTATTTTTGTCACATCACGTCACCCTATTGAATTGCTTTTTATATTTAAGGACCATGCAGTTCGATTGTTTTCTTATTTTTACTCAACATAGAACTTCTTACGTTCTACGAAAAAATAAAACGAAGTAAGAAAAAATATATAGTTTTCCTTGAATTTTACCTACTTAAACCGTACGACTGCAATGTATGTGACTACACAGAACAAAATTTGTTCATAAATAGTAGGAACAGCATTCATTGATTTTAGTTCATACTATGTAGGAACAAATTTTTACTATTAATGAGTGTATTAATTTACAAAACATGTTTAAAAAAAAATTAAATAAATATTAAACATTTCTTATTTGTTTTTTTAACAACGTCTTATAATTTGTCTTAAAACGCTAGTTTTTGACCAGAAAGCGAATCAAAATATAGAGGTACGTAATCAACAATTTAATTGCAAAATTTTTTGGTTGTACAAGAATATCTTTTGTTTATTTTAGGATAACAACAGCTCTTAAGTTCGCTGCAATAAAAACATTAATACCGAGACATGCATCATAAGAAAATCTTAACCCAAACGTTGAATGTGTTCCCAGAGAAACAAATACGCTGCTTAATAAAAATGTTATCACTTTCCTGATTAATGAGAGCAAGAAATCATTACGTTAAGATAAAATCTGTTTCTTGTCATAATCGTTTGTATATCTTTATAAAATCGCTAATAAAATTTAAAAATATTATAATTCGCATGTATTAATTCATTCCAAGCTGAAAACTGCGTTAAAAATCTAAAAATTACAAATAAATAAAACACCAAGAATTCATGAATACTTACTACATTATGTACACAAGAAACATTTTTACAGACTCTCCGACTCATACGGAATCACGAATAGTATACGGCACGTTCACGGTCCGTAAACTGTGTTTACTAAACACGCATCCGTCTAAGATTGTACGAAAACGGAACACTAACGGACCGTATTATCCCATTTTCGAAAACAATCCGTTTTGACTCCGTTTTACTGTAGCACTTTCATATACGGGGTACACAAATTTGTCAAAATAAAATAATAAAATTTTCTTTAAAAAATTCATCTATAAATTTTACGTGTCGCGCGGTATACCGTAGTATAGTTTGGTATTTTGGAAGTACACATCCTTACATATTATACTTAAACGTATTCGATATAGAAGTGCAGTTGACAAAAGCGTGCATCCGTTAAGACGGTAAGTATTTATGAAACTTGAAAGGAGTTTGACGGCAGTGTATGCAAATAAATATCGCCTATGTGCTGGATATCGAGTCGTTTTCAAAAAGCAAACTTTTTTGAAAACGAGTCATGTAGAAATTGGTGTTCCTAAAAACGTTCGTTATGGTACATTCGAAGTTTTGTTCGAAAAAAAAAATTTTAAATGTCAAAAGCTTGTAAACATTATTTTAAAAATAATTTTTAAAAATTAATTTAATTTTAAAAATTTTAAAAATACATGAAATATTAAGAGATTTTTAAAAGTCTTGTTTTAAATTGCAGAAGCTACTAAAAGATTGCTTTTTGACTTAAAATAAATAAAAAACATTTCAAATTTTTATACTAAGTGTTGTTTTTATTATTTAACAAAAAGAAATTCACAATCTATTTACTTTCGACAAGGTACAACTGCTCGATTTAAAACGAGCAAAAAAATTGCGATATAGGAATCTGGCACACCTATTCTTGTAAACTCGTTTTACTTATGCGGTTTCGTTTTCTGGCACATACACGTATATTTGCTAACAATTTTTCAAATTGGTTTGTGTAAAAAATCGCATTTCAAATAGTATTTAATAAATTTAATAAATCTTTATGTATTTTATATTTTGCATGCAAATCTTGAATTTTGTATTGAGTACAATGTGGTTAATGAGGCATACTGCAATGGTGGTGAATAAAGTTTTAACATACAAATTTATCAAGTTTCTTTTTTAGTTGTATTAAATTAATGTATGTATATTTGTAAAAATCTATGCAAAAATAATATAAAATTCAAAAAGAAGAGTAATTTTATGCGTTTTTTCAGACAGTTTTTATTTATAGAAACGGTACGAATACGGATCAGTTTCCACGGTCAGTTATTGGCACGTTGACGTTCCGTTTCATACGGACACTGAATACCGTTTTCAACACCACGTAACGGTACGAAAACGGTTCGCCATTGACGGATTCGATGTTCCTTATAATCCGTTTTCTGGTCCGTAAACGGGTTCAGAAAATGGTAGTGTCCGACCGAGTATTCGGCTTCGGCTTCGGAGTTCGGCCAAATTTTGGCCGAATTTGGCCGAACTACCGAACTTTTTATGATTATTTATAAAAAGCACAAATAAATAACAACTGTGGTTATATTTACTTTTCAGAATTTACAAAAAAACTACATAAAAAATACAACGTTGAATATGATAGAATACCAAAAAAAAAAAAAACAACGATATTTAAATATCAGTGTGTGAAAAAATTTCAAAAAGCCAAAAGAGTTTAAAAAAAAATTCCAGAAATATACCTACAAGACTTATAAGCAAATAATCAAATTTAATGCGATATAATTTAAATAAACGTATACTTTTATATTTTGCAATTGATTTCGAGTGGTAAGTAATCCTAAAAAGAGATAAACAGGTTCATCAATTTGGGATAGACGATGTAGTACCAGACTTAGCAGAACCAAATGAAAATTTTATTAAAAAGAAATTAAAATGTAAATTATAGTTGTTTTTTATTCGACCTTTCCAATTTAATTATAAAAATAAAATGTTTGAGCTCGAGGCCTGGATTTTTCTTTAATTAAAATTCTTCTTTATTAATTTCCAATATTTCGAAACTCTTCGAGTTTCATCCTCAGGGAGTATAATGGATTTTAAATAAAAACATAAAATTCTAAAAATTAACGTTGTTTATAACTCGTCATCATATATTACACTGATATATATATGATGACGAGTTATAAACAACGTTAATTTTTAGAATTTTGTGTTTTTATTTAAAATCCATTACACTCCCTGAGGATGAAACTCGAAGAGTTTCGAATTATTGGAAATTAATAAAGAAGAATTTTAATTAAAGAAAAATCCAGGCCATCGAGCTCAAACATTTTATTTTTATAAAGAAATTAAAATTTTTATTACAGAGCCTTTTAGTCCCGAAATATAGATATATTTGAGTATTGGAATTCAAGTCCATTTACAAATATAAAAGCTGTAGTAATAAAATATTTATCAGCCCCACCAACTAGTGTAGCTAGCGAACAGCTTTTTAGCGCTGCCGGACAGCTGTATTTTGATAGACGAAGCAATTCACATGGTGTGAATGCGGAAAAATTGCTTTTCTGTCATTACAATATCAAACTTTTTAATTTTAAATATTAAATATTAAAGTTTAAGTTTTTTTTTCTATATTATAAAATCAATCAACTATTTTTCTTTGGCTATCAAATATAGTACAAATATTGTATTCTTTTTCTGTACTTAAAATAGTACAACTAGTTTCCAAATATGATTTTTTAAAAAAATATACCTATAAATTTTTATTTTTGTTTGTGTTTAATAACTTTTTGGTTTAAATTTATTGATCTATAATAACAATTTATATTTTTTTTTTTAATTAAAACAAAAAGTTCGGCTTCGGCTTCGACCGAACATTGATATTATGGCCGAAGTTCGGCTTCGGCTTCGGCCGAAAAAAATGAGTTCGGCCGGACACTAGAAAATGGTACGTAAACGGAGTCGGACTCTGTTTAAGCCGTACCATAAACGGAACATTTTGTTTGTTGAGTATGAACTTGTTCCTACATTGTATGAAAAAGTTTTGGGATACAAAATTAAGTAAAATTCATACAGTTTATAAAAAAATTTATTCTATTATTCCCATTTAAATTGTTTAAAACGAATTCCGAGTTAACGATTTTCCTTTAATAATTTTCTTTGATTAAGAGCTAGTAAATTTCCTAAAAAATAGCCAAAGTATAACTATAACCAACGGGCATGCTATTTTAGCATAATGCATGCTATATCTAGCACTTTTTTGTGATTTTGCGCTCAAAATTTATAAAAAAAGTGCTAGATTATAAAGCATTTTTCACAGTTTTTTTCACAGATATAGATACCACAAATATATTTTTCAATATTTTTTAACAGATTTAAAATATAAATTTATTTATCAAAATAAAAACTAAATCGCTTGTATGTACATATGTAAACCAATTTTGTTTAGTTTTCTGTTTTTTTTATATATATAAAATGTTGGGTTTAGTAAAGTTTGAATTAATTTTAATCATTTTTGTAAATACAATATATGTGGTGATTCTGGTTGAGTGGACACATTCTGATTTCGACACCATTTATGGCATTGAAATTGTTTGCAGACTTTAGGTGACTTTAATCCTTTTAAGAATATATACTCAATTATCGAAGGTACACATGAATCGTGTTTTTCTGCATCTCGCTTTTCTGTCAATGTGTACATGTTCCTTTGTCTTTGCTTTATTTTTTACCCCTGAGTGTTGGTCTAACATAAAAATAATTTTTTTTAAGGGAATGATGCCATGGGAATGACAAATATCTACAAAACTCTCTAATACGGCACTCAGACAAGATCGCAAATGTTTTCCCAAAACAAGTAGAAAAGAATAAAGAACTGTTGGAATAGAATAAAGAGCATAAATACGTGTTTTGGCAAAACACGTGTTTTGCTATCTAGTGTGAATGTGGCTTAAAATATCTATTTAAGTGCTTACACCGAACAAAATCCATGCAACTTTCGTAGCTACTTTTCTCGTAAAATACGAGAACTTTCTTTGATATTACGAAAATAAATTTAGTGCAACCTTTTAAAATGTCACGAAACTAACGAAATCATACGTATCCATTTTTTTCGTTATATATATGAAAGTTTCTTTTATTTTAAGAAACGGAAAGTGTAAATGCTTTTGTTTTTTACGAAATTAACGAAACAATTTCGTACCACAATTGTTCGTAGAATATAAATTTTTTTTAGAAAGGTTGATGTTAAGATGATGAATAAATGTTTTTCTCTAAAAATTATAAACACTATTAATTTTTAAATCAGACTAGACTTGTTTCTGTCTTTTTTTATGCACAGGCGTCATCAGTGATTTTAAATTTTTAAATTGTATTATTATTTGTGTCTTATAATTGTCAGATTGTCTCTATATGATTAATTTTTCAACAACCTGCGGCTGTAAGAATCAAACCTGCGCTTCTTCTTACATTACAAACGTAACATTACGAAGTCATGACCGTTTAACGATCACACCTAAGTATGGCCTCGAATGTAATGCAGCTAAATTGCAGTTGTCTTTCATATTAGCTATTCTGTTATTGTATAATTATACTCAGAAGTGACCAACACTAACAAACACAAAATACAATTGTTCTATTTTTAGATTTTTGTTTATTTTTCTAATCTCCTCCGTCTCTATTTTTCTATTTAATTTTACGAAATAAATTATTTAAAATAAATATGTGCAACATTTTGAGATTTGGCTTATGATATTATTAATATTTTATTATAAATTAAAATTTTCATACATTTTGTTTGGATATAATTATCATTATTTAACCATTTTAAAGAGCGAATAAAAAATTATTTTACACTATATAAAATATAGTTCGTGAAAAAGAAAATTCATTTCGTACATTGTACAAAATACTTTCGTACATATTCGTACATTTTACACCAACCTTTCGTTGTGCGAAACAACGAAATATTTCGTACAATGTACGTCGATTTTTGTATATATAACGCATGGATTTTTTTCGGTGTACCTTTCAAAAGTTTACATGAAAATAACATAAAAAATAACACAATTATAAAAAGTATTATACTTTTTTCTTAAAAAACTACACTGGGGAATGATTAACGTAAGTGTGAAAGCTCATTAAGGGCAACCAGAAATATGTTTTTCAAAATCAATTTTATGCCCTAAAAACGGAAAATATGTTCTTAAAATTTAAAAAAAAAAAGATTTTTCTTTAAAAATACGTATTTTATTACCCAGCAAACATGGCAATACGATTACGATTCCTCAATCGTATTACCTGGAAGAAAAAGTTTATTGCGGCAACAATCGTATTCGTTTTGTGGAAGATAGCCCTTGTTTTAGGAAACGTGTCCCGAATGCAATACTTTACCGCAATACAAAAGCAATTGCTCCAAATGATAAATCGGCGATGTTGCTTTATTATCATCAAGTAGATATAAAAAAGTATGAAAATATGGCCGACATATCTTGTAGAAGATTAGAAGAAGATATCGCTAGAAAACAACCTAGATGATAAAAGTATGTTTTCATACATTTTATATACTTTTTATTATTTGAAAGAAATATATTTACAATTTCTTATGCAAATTGATCGAAAGTGGTTTGGTATCTACTGGTATTATTGTTACTTGTATGTAATAAAAAAAATGTTAAATGTTGAGAATATTTTGGAAAAAATTCACAACTTTATGAGTGAACTTCTAATTATTTCGTCCACTGTATCTAATATTTTTAATATAAGGAACTGGGATCTTAAAGATGCATTTACAAAACGAAAGTTTAAAGAGCTCTCTAGTGATATAGGCAAAAAAAACTAGTACTTTTTCTACTCCATCCAACACTTTCTGGCACAATTTTTTCAACGATCCAGCAATTTTTAGCATTCAACTTATGGCAACACTGTTAACCACATATATTTCTATATAAATATGACATTCATAACTATGGTCAAATGCTAAACTTTGGTTGTGTTGAGATAAGATAGAAGGTCTAAAAATAATAATTGTTTAAACTTGCCTTATTAATACACAAAGTTATCGCCATTTTTTCTTGTACCGCATGCTTTAGCAACCTTTCCGTATTAAGCATTACACCCTCGGCGGCATCAACAAACACCACAACACCGTCACACATACGCATAGCGGCAGTAATCTCATCGGAAAAGTTAACATGGCCCGGAGTATCGAAGATGTTCATTAAATAACTTTTCTGTTTAACATCTTGTAAAACTAATGTAACCGGAGTAGCTTTAATGCTAACACCACGTTCCTGTTCAGTAAATAGAGTGTCGGTATAACGTAATGAACGTTCTTCATTCATTTCAAATTGTGGATGAGTCTGTCGTATGAGACAATCAACAAATGAAGTTTTGCCATGATGCAGATGACCAATTAGAGCAACATTACGTATAAGCGGTGGTGTGTCCATAAGATCTGCCATAAATTCCATATTGTATGCTGTCTCTGGTAGTTCTTGTTCTTTAATTTGGAATTTCAGTTTCTTAACCGGTTCAATTAAAGGTTTATCCAAGGGTTGGGCATCTTCTTCTTGCACTATGGTCTCAACATCTGGACCATAGACCTCAACAGCAGTAGGATAATAACGTTTATCCTCATGTAGAACAACAGCAGTAACTTCCTTATCTTCATCTTCATTATGATCTTCTTCTTCGTCCATGGCTTCTTCCTATTTTAAGATAAACAAATTTAATGATTTGTTATGGTGGAAATGGTGTTTCCTATACTAACATCATGATCATCTTGTTGATCCTGTTGTCCATATATACTTTGATCATCATCGTCATCACTGTCTAAATCAGGACCAATGTAATTGCCAAATTCATCATATAAATCAGAATCCATTTCGACAAATTGTTAAGTATTCTGTAAAATAAAACACGATGTATCAGTTTAATAAACCAACCAAAAAAAAAAAAAACACAAAATATAACAAATTATTAATAGCAAAGTGTAATAAATTTAAGGCAAATTATCATGTATTAATTAAGTTTTATTTAGTTTAAATCGTTTTCATATTAAAAATTACCCGATTTTAATAAAATGTTATAAAAACGCGTTAAAAAATTATCAATAAACAATTTTACTCTTATCTGTCTTTTTTGCCGGCCTTTGGGTATGTTCAATGTATGATTAGTGTTAAACAGAGAATAAGTGCCAAGCAGAAGCATACCTCAGACTAAACAGGCATGACACAAGTGACAGATGCGAATATTGTTTATAAAAACCGTATTTTTTTAAATAACTTTTTTTCTGTAATGCCGCGTGAGAAAGGATACGAACGTTGAATTACCCATTAGTTATTATGGCTTAAGTCTAGTTTAGGGGCCTCGCTCGGATTTATTTCAAATTTTCACCATTAGTAGAACTTTTAATGCTGAGCTCAAAAATACATTTTTTTTTTGTCGGCGACTCTCGGTTCCCGAGCTATGGACTTCCAAAGTTTGAATTTTGAATCTTTGCATCTTCACCATTTCTGATCGGATCAAAACAATATACATATCATTTGAAAGCTTATTAAAGCACCTTTCATTTGATATATAATACTTCTAATTCCATTAACCCGTTAAGCGTCAAATTAAAAAAGTCTGTTTTTTAACCGAATTTTTTAGACAAACCTCGTATTTTCTCAAAATTTGACTATTATAAAGGTACGATACAAATAATATTTATTTGTAGCTAAGATTTCAAGCTTTAATTTGATATATAATATTTCACTTTAACCCTTTTAACACCGTAGATATTAACATTTATATCGTTATTTAATTTTCTTCATTTTTGTACTTTTGTTCTTATATGTATATGTAAATTAATAACTTTGTTAAATTGCTAATTTTAGAAACAAATACACTTTTGTAAACACGCCGAAATTTCTGCAGCCCGGGGCGAAGCCTCAGCGAAGCCGAGAATTGGACTGATGGGAGTAAAAAAACCCCTAAGCCCGGCCGAAGGCCGGTTACACAGAAAAACTTTGCTCGGCATATGTATATATAAATTAATAACTTTGTTAAATTGCAATTTTTAGAAACAAATAGACTTTTGTAAATACGCCGAAATTTCTGCAGCCCGGGGCGAAGCCTCAGCGAAGCCGAGAATTCGACTGATGGGAGTAAAAAAACCCCTAAGCCCGGCCGAAGGCCGGTTACACAGAAAAACTTTGCTCGGCATATGTATATATAAATTAATAACTTTGTTAAATTGCAATTTTTAGAAACAAATAGACTTTTGTAACTTTAACCATTAATAACTTTTTTATTATAAGAGATATAGTAACACATTATACCTTAAATGAAAGCTTGTAAAATGGGCTATAATTTTCTATAAATTTTTTATTTACATATATAGACGTTTTTTTGAATAAACAGATATGTTATACAAAAAAACTAGAATAAAAAATGAAAAACTTAAAACTGGGCTGTAATGGGTTAATTTATGAGGACATATTGTACCTCATTAGAAAGATATTTTAAAGAGCTTTCATATGACACCCATATTGTCGTGATCGAACTTGTACTTTTTGAGATAATCGTTAAAAACTATTCCAACTTTAATGCCCATTTCTGACGCAAGGGGGCGTCGCCGACAAAAAATTTTTTTTTGTTGAAATCAGCTCAAAAAGTACTATTCAGGGTAAAAAAAAAAAAAAAATCTGAGCGAGGCCCCTAAACTAGACTTGTTCCATTTTTGAGAAAATTCGTCAGGGCTGCCAGACTTTAATTTTTCGAGTCCGCTATAGTTAGTCTATGGTACAATTGTTCCCATACAAAAATTCAAAAATCAACGCATTCATAAAAAATACGTTATTAAGATTCAACTGATAGTATTTAAGATGATGTCACAGACTAACTAGACCAGACACGAAAATTAAAATTCTGGCAGCACTGACAAATTTTCTCAAAAATACTGTCGATGGCAACTCTTCAAAATTTCGTGTTTGAATAAAACAAATTCATACACAATACAGTGTATATAATAACATCCACAAATGTTCTCACACGGTATTCAGAAAAAAAGTTATTTAAAAAAATAATAATATAAACAATTTTGGGATCTGTCACTTGTGTCGGGTCTGCTTAGTCTGTGATACGGTGTTTTACACGATTCAATTCAGCACACTGTTAACAAATATTTTTCTTTGCACACACTAACATGAAACACCCTTAAAATTTCGTAAATATTTACCGTCTTAATGGTGGTACAGAACGGATGCACGCTTTTATTCTATGCGCGATACGTACTTACAAAATCCAAGTTATAGGAATTAATTATACCGCGTGATCCGTGAAAGCAATAGCTAAAATTAATAGTGAAAAATGTAATTTTTTATTTTGACAGATTTGTGTAGTCGGTGTTTAACGGCACTAAAGCGGAGTCAAAACGTATTGTATTCAAATATCAGATAATACGGTCCGTTAAGGTTCCGTGTACGTACAATATTTTACGACACACGACAATGAAATGACGCCTAGATCATTATCGTTTCGGGGATGAAACTAATTTTGTTTATTCATCTCATGGCTTATAAATGTCATATGAAACCGATGCAACAAAAATGTTTACATTTACGCTGTTAAAACGAGAATGATTTAGGTGTCATTTCATTGTCGTGTGTCGTAAAAAAGATACATAATTTATACCCAGTTTGTCCTAAAATCTAGTTATGAATTTGAATGGGAAATCTGGTTTGAAATTACGTTCATAACCAGATTTTCACCATTATCCGATTTAAACCAGACTTCGGGTATAATGTAAATTAAATATTATCAATAGAAATTAACTTATATCAAATCCAATCAACGAAACCCTAGTGAGTTTTATAGTATATTTTTACTAGAACCAAAAACGAATAGTTTTTAAAAACTATTATTTACTTCTGAAACTCCAAAAAAAAAAATTTAAATAAAAAACTAATACTACGTTCCCATTGAACGTGTTTTGTACATGTTTTCCCATACAAGTTTTCAAAAACTACTAGTTTTTGGTTCTAGTATAAATGTAGTATTAAATTAGTTTTCCTGCAGACAAGCTATTTGGCTTCGCGGTACTAGCCATAAGAAAAATGTATTTGAATTTAATTTAATAAAGTCAATTAATTAACAAAAAAAAAATTATGAAACTTTTTGGTATAAACTGAGGAATTTCGTAACTGAGCAAGTAAGAAATTCTATCGGTGTTGAGAACTCCATATAGTTCAGTTAATTTACATTATACCTGAAATCTATTTAAACCGGATTTGGTGACAATATAGTTATGAAACGTAATTGCAAACCAGATTTTCCAAACAAATTCATAAATAGATTGTCATACAATCTGGTTTAAAATTAGGTTACGATGCAACACTGTGTTTTGGGAGAGTAATTTGTAAAATGTGGAGAAAAACAATGTAAACAAATAAAAAATTTATTTAATTTAGGAAAACTAAATAAAACGTGTTTAAACCCAATAAAATTGCATTTTTATTGAAAGAAACATTTAATTCATCACCAACTTACTTATTTTTGTTTCCGGCAAAGACAATTTGTGCTAACAATATTGCTATGTTGATCAGAAGAACAAAAAGAAATATAGTTCTTCCAATAAGTCATCCAGAATAAAAAACATTTTTTTTTTTCAACAAAATTAACATTGTTTGTTTCATAATTGCTGCAAATTTTGTCTTCTACCAGTAAATTAATAACTTTCTAGAAAAATTTTCAGTTTGAGATTACAAAATGTTGTTGTCAAGTCAAAATCTAGTTTTCCTGCCAAATTTTATAATATAAACGAGGGTGATTTGTAATTGGATTTAACTCGATTTTAAACCAGATTTCGTGGAAGTGCAATTTTTTTATAGGGCAACAAAAAATCTAGAAAATATTTTTAAATTAAGCAATGGTACAGGCCTTAAATATCGATGTTTTAAAAATATGACCAAACTGTGATTACAATTCTTCTATTTTAGTTCTTGTTGGAAATCCACACACATAACATTTTTTGTTGTTCCTCATACACTAATTTACTGGTCTAATTTCTGAAAACTAACAAAATAGGTTAAAGAAATTGGACTTTTTTTTGTCATTAGTAAATTCCAAAATATAACACCCATTGTGATCGATAAATATAACAAATAATACCTGTAGATTTTCTCAAATTACCTTATGCACAAACGTCTAATTACACAAAATAGTTTTGCAAAATTTGTGAAAAAATACGACAGGTAAAAGTATATGGTTTTTTTCTAATGTGAGAGTTAATAGAAATGGAAATCCCTTTTTACAATGAAAATCATTAAAACAACAATACTTTAGTCTAAAATAGAAACAAAAAATAACAGGTAGACGATCCTACAGTAAATTATATATTTAAAGCAATAGACGTTTAGAAAACCTCAGCAGTTAACGTTTCACACTCGTATCATAATGACATCTAGGATTGTTATAATTTTCCTAATAATTTTCTCTTACAATTTCATAAGTAATGGCAGAGTTATAAGAACACATTTATTTAATCCGGCTGTAAAAAATAAAACGGTTGATTATCGTGTTTCTTTGGGACGGATATTGAATTTACCCGAAGTCAAACAACAGCAATTTGAATTATTTAAATCTCATAGTGATTTTACTAAATTAGCTGAACAATATATTAAAAATCGTAAACCGTATAAATATAAACAATATAAACCGTATTTTCCAACAAAGAAATTTCCAATATATAATAAAGATTATGTAAGCAAAATATTGGATTCAATATGTTTACTAAAATCGGTACAAAATGAGACGTTAAAAAATTCTAACTTATTAAGCAATATGTCAAATACAACAGAATTTGTTATAACAACAAGCACTGAAAATTCAAATGTTAATATAAATTCAACTCACAATTATCAAGAACTAATAAAACCATCTTCAACAACTGAAGGATTGGAACCTGAAAATAATAAAGTGATGGATTTTTCTACTACACTACCCACAACTGGTAATTCTCATTTAAACTTTGAATCAACAACAAATGTTTTACCTGTGGATCAAACTACAGAATCAGAAAGTCTAACAACTACTTTAGAATATATTTACTCAACATCAACAAATTTAATTGTAACGACAGAAGATTTTACTACAAATATTGACTCTACTCCTTACGAAACTGTTACAACACCGTTATCTACGATTGAAGAAATATCTACAACATCTGATTTTAATCGCTCTAAAAATGGTCCTTTGTTAACCACAACTGAAAAAAGTAATTTCCAAACAACAACAGATATATTAATGACATCTTTAAATCAACCAAATGTAACCAATGAATTTACAACCGAAAAAATTTTAACCTCGACTTTTGAAAACCCAATAGATCCTCAAACTACAACTCAGCACTCCAGTGAATATTTTACGACAGAAAATCCCACTACAACTGTGATCGTTACTAATGTATTTTCCGAAATTTCAACCACTGATTCAATAAGTTTCGAAAAATCTACTACAGAATTTTATAATGAACTAACTACAGCATCATTAGAAGCAACTTCAGTGAAAGTTGATTTAACAACAAATGACATTTCACACACAAATTTTGAAGCATCTACATTTGAAATAATGGAAGAATCAACGACACCAGCCAATGAAATAACAACTAAATCTTCTAATGAAACCACATTCAAAGTTCAAAATAAAATACCTACAGAAACAGCCGAGCAAACAACTGAATTTTCTACAAAAACTGACATTTACTCTACCAATGAAAATTTTGATTCAACAACTGAGGAACAATTGCAATTATCTACAACTGATGTCTCTGATACAACTTTTTCGGAATTTTCCTATGATATAACAACTGAATATTCTGATGAAACCACACCCAAAGTTCGAAATGAAATAACATTGACTACAGACGAGCCAACAACAATGATATTTAAAGAAAATTTTGAAGAATCCAAACTATCTACAACTGAATCCTTTGAGGTAACAACTGAAGTCTATGATACAACTTCGTCGGAATTTGACCATGAAATAACCACTGTATCTTCTGATGACACTACATCTAAAGTTCAAAATAAAATGACGATGGCAACAGTAGAACCAACAACAGTGTTATCTAAAGAAAATATTACTGACTCTACAAATGAAAATATTGGTACAATAAATGGCCAAGAATTGCAATTATCTACTACTGAATGCCTTAAGCTAACAACTGAAACCGGGTTTTTCAATGAAACAACAACTGAGTCCTATGAAAAAACCACTTTTAAAGTTCAAAATGAAACTATGGAAAATATCGAAGAAACAACAGAGTCATCTAGAGAAAATGTAATTAACTCCACCAATGAAAATATTGCTACAACAACTGCTGAAGAATTGCAATTATCTACAACTGAATCCTTTGAGCTAACAACTGAATTCTCTGATACAACTACGTCGGAATTTGACCGTGAAATAACGACTGAATCTTCGAATGACACTACATCTAAAGTTCAAAATGAAATAACTATGGAAAATATCGAAGAAACAACAGAGTCATCTAGAGAAAATGTAATTGACTCCACCAATGAAAATATTGCTACAACAACTGTTGAAGAATTGCAATTATCTACAACTGAATCCTTTGAGCTAACAACTGAATTCTCTGATATAACTAAGTCCGAATTTGACCGTGAAATAACGACTGAATCTTCGAATGACACTACATCTAAAGTTCAAAATGAAATAACTATGGAAAATATCGAAGAAACAACAGAGTCATCTAGAGAAAATGTAATTGACTCCACCAATGAAAATATTGCTACAACAACTGTTGAAGAATTGCAATTATCTACAACTGAATCCTTTGAGCTAACAACTGAATTCTCTGATACAACTACGTCGGAATTTGAACGTGATATAACGACTGAATTATTTCAAAATGAAATAATGATGGCAACAGCGGAGCCAACAACAGTGCTATCTAAAGAAAATGTTTCGGAACCAAGCAATAAAAACATTGATACAATACCTGGTCAAAAATTGCTATTATCTACAACTGAACCCTTTTCGCTAACTACTGAAATTTTTGATTCAACTACAACCAAATTTGTTAATGAAATAACAACTGAATCTTATGATCAAATCATTTCTAAAGTTCAAAATGAAATAACTACGGAAATAGTAGAACCCACGACAGAGTCTTTTAAAGAAAATGTAACTGAGTTCACCAATGAAAATATTGAAAATGTTGAAGAATTAAAATTATCTACAATTGAATCCTTTGATCTAACAACTGAAATTTCCAATGCAACAACTGAATCTTACGATGAAAGCACTTCTAAAGCTCAAAATGAAATAACTACGGAAACAGTCGGGCCAACAACAGTCTCTCCTAAAGAAAATATAACTGACTCCACCAATGAAAATATCGAAGAAATAAGTATTGAAGAATTTAAATTATCAACTGAATTCTTTGAGCTAACAACTGAAATCTCTAATACAACTACGTCTGAGTTTGAAAATACTAATAAAACAAAAGAACCAATTAAAGATCATAAAATAACTGATAATTCGGATGATAACTTTACTGAATCATCAATATTTGGCAATGAACAAGAGGAATCTACAACTTTATTCATAAGCGAATCAATATTTTTAGAAGTTTCTACAACAGAATCTGAAATAACAGCTGTCGTTCATAACAACGACTTAACAACCAACTCGCCTAAAACAACAACTAGACCAAACAATGATTTTACATCATTTGAAGAAACTACAAATTTGGCATCTACAAAACTTGAAAATAACAATGAATTTACAATCGAAAACTTTACTCCAGAAGAAATAAATTCATTTATAACAGAATCAGTACCCATTAACGCATTTGGTATTTTTAATTCCACTGATCTCCTAAATAGTACAATATCAAATAACTATAGAACAAAGGATCAAGATACTAAACAAACAAATTTTTCGCAAAGAGACATGGTCACAGCATTACCATTAATTACTCCCAGAGCCATAATCAAGGATCATTCAAATAATCTGAAATTTAATTGGCGAAATCAAAATTCCAACAGAAAAGCCAAAAAATTAACATATGCTACAGATGTTATGCCATCATTAGATGATTATGAATAAAATAAACTATTTTTAATATATAAATAAGCTTTAGAAATAAGTAATAACTATTATTAAAATAAAAACGATATATTTATTTAATATTACAAAATCTTATTGTTATTTTTCCAATGAAATAAAAGTGGAATTTACGATGAAAAGAACGAATTATTTGAAAACAATTTATATTTTCCGTACGCTTTGTGTACTTGCGCACCAAATACGAAGCGTATTATGGAAAAGAAAATAATACACTCAAAAAGTAGTATATATCCAATAAGCATTTACATTTCAAAACATTTTAAATTCGAATTTATATAAATAATTTTTTCAAATATTAACATTTAAGGGTAGTGTTTCCTTTTTATCAAGCCTTTTTGATATTTTTTTCGGCTCAATAATCAGAAGTGAAATTCATAGAAATTTCAAATATATTTAAAAGTTTTCTCAAACATAAAAAATAAAATTTAAATAAATAATATTATTAAGGGCCGTTATTACAACTTGCCTTTAATGTAAATGTTAGTAAAAAGTAACTTTAGCTAAAGTGAGGAATAAAGTGAGCTATAATGTTTTTCGTTATTACAACTTCCCAATAAAATAAAATTAATATTTTTGAAAATGAAAATTATTCAAGTTCGAGGCCATATACTCTATATTTCTTCATTAGGATATTGTCCTAACAAACTCTATAGAGTTTTTGTTTTCAAATTTATTATTTGACCCTTTCAGGAATGTGTTGATAGATCTATTTCGGGAATTTTCTAGGTTCCCATCATCAGAACACGTTTTGAAAGCGGTAACAATCCCATGCCAAACCTCAAGCATTCATATGAACTAGTTTACTCACTACATGAGAACTAATATACATATGAGTTTGAAATTAAAGATTATAACCATTGATCAAAAAATAAATTGAAAACTTGTTTGATAATGTGGCAGCACCAAACTAAAAACCGATTATTGGTTTATGAATTGGTTTATAAAAATACGTAGTGGCAACGTACTTTTATTTATTTGTTTACAAACAAACAATAATTTGTGAAATTCGGTTGAGAAATTCTGTATTTTCTTCTTCTTCTTTATAGAGCAGAAAATGTGTCAACTTTAAACACATAAACCTTACGTTTAAAGTTAAAGGCAACAGTATCTTCCCTCTAGCTTATCGGTCACTTTTAGCTTAAAGTATACCTATAAGAACGAAAAACTAATAATCTGTCAGATAACATCCGAACTTTAGCTATTGACAAGTTGTAATAATGGCCCTTAGTAGTTCAATTGATCTAGTTCGATCGTTAATTACACTAGTCTATTTTCCGGCCTTTTGGAAAAACATGTGCTTTGTGAATGCCGGATAATAATCCCATATAAACACTGTGGAAAATGTATTCATCTGGCAGCTCTCTAATCATATGTGTTCTTAACACTAAACATACCCAACAATCATAAATGCATGCAGGAAAAACTCGAAAATTAATTTGTTTATATTTAAAAATTTCTCTATCTAAAAAACATATCATGAGTTTGGCTAATAAAAAAGCCAAAGAAACTAAAGGAAAGCAGAAGCTACTGCCCAAACTAAAAACAATATTAGCAAATCCTAATAAAACAAAATGGTAAGTTTTCAGACAGATAACACACTATGGGCATCAATAAAATTTTTTCACTTGTAGTCCCACTTTAAATGAACAGGAATTGGATGACTTAAAAAATAAGCTGCAAAGTGCTATGGAAGAGGGTACACTAGATCCCAAAAAATATGCTACAACTAAAGGTATACAATTAGGCTTGGAAAGTTGTTTAAGAAGTATTAATGGTGAAAAAAGTAGTTGCGTATTCATATCATTGAGTATTAAACCATCATACATTGTAAGTTTAATAGCACGAAATGCCCAAGTTAAAGATGATACTCAGCCTGTATATGCCCAACCTCGATTAGAAGAGTTTCTAGAGCAAATATTTGGTATAAGGGCCTTATGTATGGTATTTCCTAAAAATTTACCGGATATTAGTGAAGACATATTTAAATGGGTAGAGCAAAGAAAAAAGCCGAAGAAAGTTACAAAAGTGGAGATAAAATTGAAAACCCCTTTGAAGAAGAAAACTATTAAAAAAACTAAAAAGATTGCTGACGTTCTGGAAACAGATGAGAAAATAAAAGATAAGCTATCTTCTAATAGCCAGACAAAGTCTTTGTTGGGTGATTTTATATCATTTAGCACTAATGACAATGTTAACACAAAGAGCTTGCAAATTAATGAAACTAATGCCTTAGCTGCTTTAACCGACATTATTGATAAAGTACCAGTTAAACGAAAAATTGTGGATGCAACTGCATCTAAGGGTGTTGATAATTGTAATGAAGTTAAACCTAAAATGGAAATTGATTCCGAGGAAGTTTTGGAAGATTCTGATGACTTTCTAGGTGATTATAAATCTCTAATAGTGCACAAAATTAAAGGTAATCCCAATAAAAAACCAAAAAAGAAACGTAACAAGAATAAAAATAAATCAAAATAAAAAACATTTATAAGTATGTTACTACTTTTTTTTATCATAACTTAAATAGGGGTGACATTTGCAATTCTTTACTCATTATTAAAGACACGTTATAGATCCGCTGGACATTTTTTAACCTAACTTATTCGGATTATATGTTTGATTAACAATACTTTAACCGTTGGAGTGATACATTTTAGAGCCATAGGTCTATATTTCTAATTGTTATCGTTACGCAAAGTTGAAAAATTTAAAAAATCTTTTGAAACAAGTTCACTTTTGTTCTCTTTTTTTTTTTTTTTGTTTACGGTTTTTAACTTTTGGACTTCAGTTGGTATTAAACGATCTCCTAAAACTTGAGAGATAAATTCATAACGTAACGGAATTAACCAATTGTGGCCTGTTCCATAAAGGAGACCTTTCGTATTGTTACATGAATATGTCAAAACTGTCCACTGTCATCGAGTTTAATTACTATTACTATTTTAAAAAAAGTTTCGAAAAACATGCATTCAAACACTTTTTTCTTGGTTTTTTCGAGTCTTTTTCAAAAAAACGCAATATAAAGTGTAATTTGTCGTAAAAATAAAAGTGAATAAGAAACATGCTTTAGAGAAATTTTTAAGTCGGGTTTTTGTAAACGGTAAGAATTTTATTCACAATTTGAATAATACTTTTTTAATTGATTGCATAAACAAACAACAAATAAAACAAAAATGTAAAAAATTTAATTTTCATAATGTTCCCTAAAGTTGACATTGATAAATTTTCTTATTTTTTGATTTTTTAGTCATTTTAAAATGGCTTGCGCATCACTTTAACTGTTCTCGTCTATTTTGGACAGATTTTCAATATGTTTCACATCAAACTAAATATTGTTTGTTTTGCCGCAATTAAAAAAAAGTTAGAATTACATATAAAACACTTAAGCAGCTTTAAACGATACATAAAACATTTTAATGGACAAAATTAAAGTAAATTTTAATTTAAGCACAAAATTTTCGTCGATTTTAATTATTTTTTTAACAGTTTTATATGCTTTTAGGGAGTTTTTTAATTTAGGTTCACTTTAGGGTACATATTCTCTAATGTGGACCTTTTGAGTTGTTTTGAAAATTGTTATATAACTTTTTTAAATTATTTCCCAAAATATATAGGCCAAATACCAGATGTAGGATAAATTCCCTTACTTAATTGGCGTACCATCACCTAAAAAATAAATACATTGTAATCCAAAATTTAAACCAATTTCTTTTAGTTTTAAAATTGTTGGTGTTTTTTGTACCGTGCACTAAATGCTCCTTCATGGAATAAAAATGTGAAAACAATCGTGCGTTAATATTGTAATTATACACAGTTAGAGGTATGTTTCGTTGATGTGCCCTTAACAGATGAAAAGTACGACCGTCACCAAAGTTGAAAAACATTAGCGTAAATTTTGGTAAAAAAGCATTTTTTGTAAAAGATCCCTTCAAAAAAGTTCAAAAATAGATGTTTGAAAATATATAGTGGATATATAATGTCCACAACATTTTTATTCGCAATTGTAGTCAAGATGTTGAATTATTTTTAGATTTTTAATTTAAATAATTATATTTTTCCAGTAAAGAAATATAGCCGCTTAAAAGAAGGGAAAAGTGGTGTACCTTGAAACGTTTAATTGTTTGCGTATGTTTTGCACATTTTGAAAAAATGATCTTCTAGATAGTGTTTTATTTAGCCATGCGCCCATATTTAACATAGATATAGGTTCATAAATTAAATAGATGAAAAGTAAACTTTATTAAAGCCTGAGATACCAAATTGTTACATTTATTTTGTTAATAAGATAAACAATTTAAAATTATTCAAAACACTATCATAAGTGTAGATTGAAATTAATATTTTTTACTTAAATTTGTAGTTCAATGCTGGTTCACTACAATAAATTTTACCAAATAAGCGGTAAACATAAGAATGTTCTATTTATAAGTCTAAAAAAAATTTCTAAAAATGTTTTTATTTTTGAGATTTTTAATATTTCAAAAATTTCAAAGATTTTAACATACTATTTGAATTGAAAAGAGAACTATATTAAGGAGCTAGTTCTAGTCGATATAATAGGACTAAAATTCTGCGTCTGGAATATTTTGTGGTTTATTTTGTTTTATTATGGTAAAGACCAAAATTCTAAACAAGAAGTGGTTCCGACAAATTTTTGTCTGCCATAAATTCGTTACCAGTTTAACTAAACGAAGTTTTACTGACAGCTCAAAAAAGTCGGTTCAAAAAACTCGGACTCGGAAACAAAGTAATTTTAATGGTAAATATAAAAAAATTTAATATTTTTGAAGGGTATAAAATACTCGAATCGACCCATTATGACACTCTTACTTGTTTACTACTGTCCAAAAAAATTTTAAATTTCAAAAGTAATTTTTATATTGAAAATATATTGTTTTTAAACCACGTTTGTCAGTATTTCTTTAATTTTAATGTACTATAGTTGACAATAAATAGACAACTATAGTACAGTTAATGTAAATAAAGACGTTTACTACAAATATTTAATATTTGTATCAAGATCTTAAAAAAAAAAATAAGTGTATAAATTTATGAAAGTGTTGTCAACGCAAATTGTAATTGCTTGTAACTGTACTTCAAGTTTGTAATACATTTTTTTATTAAATAAATTGAAATTGATTACAATTGTTGATGTTTTATCCATTGAATTTGGCTTTACCAAATTTTTTCTTTACAACTTCCACAATGAACCCTTACAAATGAAACAACAAAAATAAAAAAAAAAAATATTTTAGAGGTGAAATTAAAATTTGGAGGTGAAAAACATTTTTGATGTAGAAAAGAAATTTTGTGGTGAATACCGGTGTTTTAAAATTCTGGTGTTTCGGTATTGGTATTGTATCGGTGGCCATCATTGGCCAATGAATATAAACCGATTGGAAAAATTCTTTAATACAGCAACAAACCTACCTATAGCTAACTTTTTACTTTTTCATCTAATTATGTTGTCCGAACGTAATTTCAATTTAGTAAACTTGCTGAAACAGATACTTTTTATAAATATGTTTTTCTATGCATAGAATATTATTTGCGGATACAACATAAAATTTTTCCTTCGTTCATCCCACTGTACGATAGTTAACAACAGCTGCTTTATTGCATTCACAGCTGATAGCCAGTCTTAGGTTAAGTTTCACACAACAACTAGCCAAGTAGTTTTTTTTTTATAATAGAATTTATTGAGAAAATGTTAAGAAATATAAATTTAAAACAATTGCAAAGATTTACAAAAGTTATAAACATAAAACCATTATTACCACAAGTAATCCATTGTTGTGAGACATGTGAATATAAACCAATAAAAGCACAATTTCCTAGTGTTCGGCAATGGAGAAACTTTTGTATATCCAATATTATGGATAAAAAATACAGCCAAAAGTCTGGTTCCCAGGATGTGGATAGCGATGATGACGATGAAGCAGATCCAGAATTTAAAGATGAAAGAGATTCAAAAGTTGTCAAGACAAAAGTTAATTCATTAAGAGCTGATTTGTTGCTTAAGGCCGGTTTGGGCATTGCAAGGAAGTAAGTTTATGAAATGTTCGTGGGCTATTTGATAATTATTGAGTCTTGTTGTTGTAATGTTTGATAGTTTTTCTTGACATCTTTTTAAACATAATTAATTTTCTCAATTTTATAAATCTGTTCTGTGATTCTAAAGGTACCCATACACTACGCAATAGTTATGTGCAACTTTTGCTATTGTGCCTTAAGACGGCCGAAAATGGCCCGGTTTGAAAAAATTGCGTATTGTTTAAAATTCCCAAAATTTGGAATTTCGAAAAAATTTACTTTTTATTTCATTTATTCATTTAATATACTCAAAATTAATCTGATACGGAATTCTGACTTCATCGAATATTATTAACCCGTTTTAGCCAGGAATCCGAAATGACACAAAAATTTAATAAAAATACAAAAACGTCTTTTTTTAAAATTAATTTTAAAGATTTTTTAAAATGCCTAATTTGTAGATGTCGATAGCTATTCTTATAATATAATAGTTCTTATTAAAGAAAAAAAAAAAAAATTGGAAAAATGATAATTCCAGTTTGTATTTGGAGCCACTCCTCACACCCGGCCAGAAGCAAAGTTTAGTTTGATAAAAATGACGACAAAAAGTGACTATGCCATCTTTTTGTGGGCGATCTGCCCTTACAGAAACCGTATTCCATGAAATCTTAGCTGATCCTGTTTCAGAAATATCAACATTTCAATTTCAAGATCCAGAATCTTTGAGTTTATAAATTTAAGTCTTACTAAAAAGTCCATAATTTTTAAACGACTTAAAATAATTTGATTCTGTGAAATTCAGTTGATAGAAAATTCTTCAAGCTTTCCGATGGGAGGTCTGGCAACTTCACACACGGATATGCTATATAATATTGTATGAGTAATTTTGTTCAAGGTGAAAAAATATTTAACTGCAAGTTTAATTAACAGAGTTGCTATATAATTTCCACACCATCCTTGGGACAGACACCTCGGCGCTTTTTTTTAAAGTGGTATCTCCAATAGAATTAATCCACTCAAAAACAATGTTTTTTATAAATGCTGAGAAGAAAAAGTAACTACCGCTTTTGGATCATCGATGATATTTATCTTAAATCTATCAGAAAATTTTTTAAATTCTCTATGAATAGATTCGCTAGCTTGTTCGGACCATAACCCCAAACCATCATAATTAAAATTTATAAGACCCTGCTATAAATGATCAAGAATTACATGAATTTTAAGAGTTTGGGAAACATTCGTACTTTAAAAAGATCTACGAAGTTCAGTCAAGTGCTTATTTATGTTAATATTGACTAGGTTCGTTGTGAAGTAATTGTCAACAATAGTATTCATAGCTTTAAATGATGCAATGAAAGGCTGAATTTTAAATATTCCAATTTCATCATAGATTTCTAGATCCTCCAATTTATCCGCTTATCTTAGAAGTTTTCTGCAAGCGTTCCCTTCAAAAATATCGCCGTGATAATTTTTCGGAATGTGCTTCAACTTCTTTGGCATTAAAAGAGCTTTTTCCCGTCCTACAAGGGGAACTATGCCATTTCAAAAGAGATGATTGACAAATCCTTGTAAAAGATGGAGTTCAGTTAAAATAAATTTCTCAATTACATGGATGTTATCATCTTCGTCGTCATCTTCTTTTACATTGTGGAGCATTCTTTTTATCCTTACCAGAAGACTTAAATTTTGTATAATCCTGTTTCAAGTGCGTAAAGGACTTTAGCTCTATACTTTGGACATCATGGTTCTGTAATTTATTTAACTTTACAAAGCAATAAGGAGATGGATATGTTGCAGTTGCAGTCTGTTGGCCAATAGCAATTAATATAAGTTTGAAATCCGAAACAAATTTAAATGGTATGCCATTGAGTTGTGTTAAATCCACAATATTTTTTATATTTTCGTAAGTTTCTTTTATAGTTGGTCCTATATATAATAGTATTAATCAATAAACACAATTCAATTTCCTATTTTTTGCAAAACTTCCTCCGTCAGACTACGGCATTTTTTTATTCTCACTACTATCTACATATTTGAATTGGATCATCTTCTTCTAAAATAGAAATAGAAAATTTGAAGAATTAATCTTACTTCTTTCGATATGTTCCGTAGAGCGTTGATCAAAAGTATATTTGAGAATCTCTGTGGCGTTTGCATAAATAACTGGTCTATTTTCTATTTTATTCGACTAAATTTCAAACTCATAAATTCCCTTTTAGTAAATATGGCTCATTTTGTTCGATTTGGAGCGCATCTGATCGACGTAATTTGCTAGTTTGATATACATACACACCACAACTTAAATGCAGTTGCCGTTAATTAAGATTATTAATTTAATTTTTTTTTAAAAAAAGCAAATCAAATAATACCTATTTCCTATTTTTTTTTTTATTTTTTTTTTTTTAAATTCAAATGTTGATATTTCTAAAACAGGATCAGCTAGGATTTCATGGGATACGGTTTCTGGAAGGGCAGATCGCCCACAAAAAGATGGCTTAGTCATTTTTTGTCGTCATTTTTTTCAAACTAAACTTTGCTGCTGGCCGGGTGTGTCCTTTGCATTACATTTTATGAAAATATCTTAAAAATCGAACATTTTAATGCTTTCATCAAAGTTCGCATAATTTTCTGAAAAAAATCACTTAAATTTATTAAGATAATTATCTTTACTCTTATGTAAAAAATATTTAACCCTTAGAGGCGTGGCTTTTAAATTGATAAAAAAAAAACTCTACTTAATAAAAAATA
>JAEKOY010000529.1:0-25000 GCA_021234595.1 Delia radicum
AAGATTCAACATCGTGAAAAAAAACAATGTTTAGTGTAAAAACATAATTATTTTTACTTATTTATTTAACACTTTTTCTTATATTTTGTATAACAATACTTACATTTTAAATTTTTTTTCTTTTTTCGACAACAAATTAGCTCTCGAATAAAATACGAATGTATTAACGTTTGTGAAGTTCGCTTTAGTATTACATAATTGCATTTACGAAAGGGTAATTTTTGTTTTTCGAAAGGGGGATAAAAAACGGCCGGTTCGAAAAAAGTTTCCGTACGTTCGTAAATACATTTTCGAAAATCGTACTACAAAATACAATTCATACGAATTTACACATTTTTTCTTTCGAATCGAATTACATAATAACCCCCCAGATTGAAACCTATACGCAGAATGAAGTAGATGTCGCGGCATTTCAAGATGTAGTAGTGACGAGAAAAATTATACTAAAAGGTACAACTCTTGTAAGACTATTGTGTTGATTCTGGCTATTCAAATAAATTGATTATTAATTAAATTAAAGACAAAATAAAATTTTTAAATTTAATAAACACAAAATGTGTACTTGTTAACAAAATTTATGGCTTGTGGGAAAGTTGTAAACAAATATACCTTTAAGTAGACAGACTAAACCGAAAGAAAAGGACACACATCCTAGATAATTTTTTATATTTCCTTTCTCTATTTCCAAAAACAAGATTGTTTATATGTATGTCATATTTCGTAATTTTTTTGTTTTGTTTCTGGATGTATCTACGATATTTAGCTTCAGTTAAAATTGTCATCATTTAGACAACCATGGATGTAAGTAGTTGAAATATATTTTTGCTTATGTTACATACACACACAGAAATAAACCTGCAAAAGTGGCAGAAAAAGCTACTAAAATTAGTTAAAAATGCTCTTGAGAACTGCTAAATTTAACAAATTTGCTTGCTAAATATTAAAAAAATAAGAACAGCAGAAATAAATCTGTTAACTTTGCAAAATTTTAGTTATATTCGATGTGAACTTTAGTTAATTGAAGATAGCATTTTATTCAGTAAAACTAGCAAAAACTTTTACTAAATATTTGTAGACTCAAAATAGCAAACAAAAACTGTAATATTAAAAAAAATTTTGCTCCCCAGGTGAAAAAGTTCATATATGAGCATACATTGTCGTGTATGGTTTCATGTATGAACATATATGGTTCCATTTATGGGCATATATGTACATATATGTAATGAATAGGATAATTTATGGGCAAAAATACAAAGCAAAAATTCATATATGGATATGTATGACACCATATATGATAATATATTGCATATATTGGTTCATATTTTGCTTTTTATATACCAGATATCTCCATATATGAATTCATATATTATTTCATATATGGGCAATATGTTTTAATGTTTTAGCAGATATGACTACTTAAGGACATTTTTTTTTATTTTAAACCAATACGGCTTCACCTACACTTATTTTACATGCATACAATTCATGAAACATGTTTTGGTTAATATGAAATATCTCACTTGAATCTAAATAAATATCAATAGCATTTGATGTGATTAATTCTGAATCGGTAGTTCCTAACATAACTAACCATCCCGCTTTTGGCGGGGCTATCTCGCTTCTCAATAGAATTTTTACAAAGAATAAAATGATTTAAAAACGTTCAACATATTATAAATTTTAAACCTTATATGAATACGTATGAATTTATCAGTAACATGTTCTTAGAAGTATAATAGAAATATTTTCTTTTAATAAAAAGACAATATTTTTGATAAAAACTTAAAAAATGACCATATATGAACATTCATATATGTCCATATACCCTCAAATTTCGGATCCGAGCATATATGAATTCATATTTTTTTTTTTTTTTTTTTTTTTTTTTTTTTATTTTAGTTAATGTACTTATAATTAATATAATTACATTACTCCCATTGGAGCTTCTAGCATATATGAACTCATATATGTGGCCATATATGACAATATATGAACATTTTCACCACTGTTTATTTACCACAAATTTAGTAGAATGCAAATATTATTTTGCTAAAATCAACAGAAATTTTTGCTAAAAATTGTAGATTGCTGAATTCATAAGGGCAGACTAAAAAACTTTTTTTTGTAAAATTTCACATTTTTTTATGATTTTTGATTAATGTTTTTGTTGATTTTAGCACATTATTTTGTTACTTTCAATTAACTAAAATTAAGCTCAAACATAACTAAATATTTGTAAATTCGACAGATTTATTTTTGCTATTCTTATATTACTAATATTTAGTAAAAAAAAACCGGCTAATTTTATCAGTTTTTTCTGCAAACTCATTTTTAACTAATTGTTAGTACCTTTTTTTATATTTTTACAGGTTTATTTCTTTGAGTGTATGATTATTTCTATATATTTTCAGATATTAAATTAATTCATGTCGTCAATGTATGGACATTTTTATATTTTTTAATGTATTGTCAATTTTTTTTAAATAATCACATTTTTTTTAGAACTTTAAGCAAATAAATTATAATTTTTCTACAAATTTATTGAGTTTTTTTTCAGTCTAGCAGTCTAGTTTCAGCAAACTAGTAATTTAAGCAAGGATTTTTTTTTTAATTTTAATCAACTAAATGTTAGCAAACCTTTTGCTGAATTTACTTATTTTTTGCTAAAGATTTTGCTGACATTAGGAATGTTTTTGTAAGCACCCTAATGACTGAAATTTTTGCTGCCTCAGCAAAATGTTTTGCTGACTTTACTGACTTTTTTTTAAATGTAGGCTTGTGTCGTCCGTAAATGATCTAGTTTAATTGAACTGATCACCCAATTGAACGATATGACCTAGTTCACCATTATTCGCTCTTTTAGTTAAATAAAGGGTCCGCCATCTAACGTTTTTTTTTTCAACTAGTGCTTATTTCGTGAATGGTAACACTTAGCTCATGTCTGATTTGACAGATAATTAGTTTTATCCTTCCGCTGAACGAACATGGTTGTGTATACGCTTGAACAACGCTGGGAAATAATGCGACATTACTTTGAAAATCATGGCAATGTTGCAGAATGTGTGCGAAAATTGCGTACGGATTTTGGAAGAAGAGAAGCACCGTCAGCTCCGTATGTTCGTTATCTTGTGAAAAAAGTGAAAGAAACTGGCATCCTCATCGATAAACCAAAGCGTACCAGACAACAAGCCAGAGACAATTGACGCTTTAAAAGACAATATTCGTGAAGCCATTGGTGAAATACAGCTGCACACAATCGATAATGTGCTTAAAAATTGGACCGATCGTGTAGGCTACTGCATGGCCAGCCGAGGCAGCCATTTGAATTGAAATTCCATTATTAACCGGTAGGATTGTACTTTCAAATAAAAAAAGAAATTTGAGAAAATATTCAGTAGTTTTTTTTATAGCATTTTCAAAAAAAAAAAGTTATTTGGCGGACCCAGTTAATTTCGTACTTTCAGGCTACATTTCCATTGAACGTGTCTTGGACTTGTTTTTGGAACAAACTATGTTTTTTAACATGGTTTCCATTATAATTACGAGTATATTATTTATTTATTATTATATTTATGCTTATATGTTATAAGCCGGATCTTGGGCTTCCCGGAATTCCGAATTAGTTTACCGCTTCCCGAGAAATTACGAACAGCGGAATTTAGCGTTAACTACGATTATTCCATAGGGAGATCATAGGACCGGGGGACATTATGCGTACTTTTCCATTCTCAATTGTAAGGTTTATAAGGCATGTTATACGTAGTTTAGACAAAACTTTGATCAATGGTACACAAAATCTCAAAATCACAAAATCGGTGCCTTTCGGTATGCTAGCTCTTAGAGTTGTGTCGTTCATGAACGAACTAGTTCAATTGAACGACTCACTCAATTGAACGATCTGACTCGTTCACCAATATTCGATCTTGTCGTTCATTTCGTTCAATCGTTCATTTCGTTCTTTTTTTTCATAAGAGCATTGTAAGAGCAATTTTTTTTTTTTAGGAAATAGTAGTAATATTGTTTCAAATTAGGAAAAGCTATTATAGTCATACAAATAAAATGTTTTTTACACAAAATAAATAAATTTTTTTAGAAAAGTTGCAATTTTATAACACTTTTTGTCTATGTACAGTAAAATTTGTGAAAAAACTCGTAGAACCTGAATAGTGCGTAAGAATTGTCAAACGAACGACACAGGTCATCACACGTAGATCAGTCACAAGTCAAAGCAAAAAAGAACGATTGAACGATTTGAACGAACTAGTTCACTGACTCGAATTGAACGATATTGACCGAGTCACCAAAATGAACGATTAATCCCAACTCTACTAGCTCTTGACGTTAATAATAATTTTGCATGACTACCTCTAACTTCGGAAAAATATAGTAAAAATATTCAACCTACTTAATCAGGAAAAAGGGTTTGACCTATTTGGGAATACAATCACAAATATCGAAAAGTCTTATAAAATGAAATTTTCGGCAATTTATGAACATATACTCAAAACTAACAATAATCTTTATGACCGTCCAAATAAAATTTCTTATAACTTATTATTAAAACTTTTACGACACATAGTTTATGTATAGATCTATAAAAAACAATTGCGATTATAAATCATTGAACTTTAAAAAATATACATTTTTACAAAATAGAAAGTTTATACCTTTTTTAAGGCGTTGGTTAATATTCATAACGTTTCATGTTACAGCAGCCAAAATTATTGTGGCAAATGTACCAAAAATTTTATATGTATGTCAACTGTCAGTGTGTCATCATCGTATGCTGACGAAATTTCAAATATCCCAAAAATACAAAATATCAACTCTCTCACTTGTAATTATTTGTTTAACTTATAACAAAATTTAAAAAAAAAAAAAAAAAATTATCAGTTATAAGACAAAAAAAAAGCAACCATTAAATTCCTGGTTAAACAAAAGTAACAATAATAATAATCAATTTAAGTTAAAGATATGAAATTTGTTTATTTTCTTAAAATGTTAAAATTTATTTAAATTTTTTTTTAATGGTGTGCTGTAAAGATCATAAAAATTATATTACCATAAATAAGTAAAAAGAAGAATGTAAACATAATAAACTTACAATTAAAAAAGTTTTATATGGAAACATGTGTGAAAATTGTAGTCGGTCAAGATTGACTTTATAATACCCTTCTAGTGCTGGGTTTCATACAGCATATTTTTTGAGCTAAATATTAATCTGGATTCACAATGGTCGAGTACTCCGCGTTTCTTTTTTTTTTTTTTTTTTTTTGGCCAAAACTCGTTTTTTATATATTTTTTTTTCATTGCATCCAAAGGAACTATATACAAAGGTATCTCTATCGTGTTCTGTGAAAAAACTTGCCCTTGTTATAAAATTAATCAGGAAAATGAATGCTATTTCTTTATTTATTGGGATCAACAAACATTATACACTGCGTTGCATAACAATAATTACAAATGATTTTTGCAATTTTTTATAATAAAGGGTGATTTTTAAGAGCTTTCAGATTTGATTAAAAAAAAAAAAACACATAAAATTTAGAGAAATGTATGAAATCTTTATTTGAGTCGTTAGAACGATAGATATTTTGATGTGTTATTGTTTGACAGAGACATGTGGACCAATCAATCCTGGGAATCGGAAGATGGTTCTCAGGTGTGGTTCACTGATGGCTCTAAGCAGTCGAATGGGAACACGGGTGCGGGGGTCTTTGGACCATGCTTCCAGCGTGCTTTACCTATGGGAAAATATCCGTCCATTTTTCAGGCGGAGATTTGGGCCATCTGTGTCTGTGCAGAGAAATGCCTGCGAAGGGGAACTCGCAGATCTCGCATCTACATTCTTTCTGACAGTCAGGCTGCACTGAGGGCCTTAATGGCTTATAAGGTGTCACCCGGGTTGCTCATGGAATGCATTCAGACTCTCAATAGGCTCGGTAGGGGCAACTCTCTTACCTTGGGGTGGATGCCTGCTCATGAGGGGCATGAGGGTAACGAGAGGGCAGATTGTCTTGCCAACCGCGGGGCCCGAAGGCCCTTTATTGGTCCTGAACCATTCTGTGGAATACCTGCAGGGTATGTTAGGGAAAGGCTCAGGGCATGGAGAGAGTCTGAATTCTCTGGTTACTGGGAAAACTCTCCTGGTCAGCGCCAGGCTAAAAGATTGATCTCTTTTTCCAGTAGGGGGTCGAGGCGACTCTTGTCGCTTGAAAGAGGGGGTTTAAGGACCGTGGCGTCTTACTTAACTGGACACTGTAATCTCAGATACCATCTGCACAAGAAAGGTCAGTCGGACACGGATATGTGTAGGTTTTGTGAGATGGTGTCTGAGACCTCGGAGCATGTTCTCTGCGAATGTCCCAGGCTTTGTGATAGGAGACTTAGCTTTCTAGGTGATCGCTTCATTTCGCCTTCTGACATCGCGAACATTTTGCCTAATAGGATAATTGGTAGCTTGAATCTGTAGGTATCTTTAGGCAGCACAAAAGACCTACATTGGTCGCGGTGCATATTGCCTTCTGATCTAATCTAATCTCACGAATAAATTCTTCAATATTATCTTCCAGACATGAGCCTTAATATAGTCCCACAAAAAATAGTCTAAAGGCGTTAAATCGCACTATCGAGGCGGACAATTGACCGGCCCTAAACGTGAAATAAATTGTTCACCGAACTCGCGGCATCGTCTTGTTGAAACCACACGTCACCCACGTCCAGCTCTTCCATTTTGGACAAAAAAAATTGTAATCATCGCACGGTAGCGCTCGCCATTCACAGTAACGTTCCTGCATTCGTCGTCTTTGAAAAAGTACGGTCCTATGATGCCACCGGCCCATAATCCACACCAAACAGTGCATTTTTCGGGATGCATTGGCAGTTCTTGCAATGCTTTTGGTTGCTCTTCACGCCAAATACGGACATTTTGCTTGTTCTCGTATCCATTCAACCAGAAATGAGCTTCGTCGCTGAACAGAATTTTCCGATAAAAAAGTGGATCTTCATCCAACTTTGCCAGCGCCCATTCACCAAAAGTTAGCCGTTGTGGTAGGTCGTGTGCCTTCAGTTCTTGAACCAGTTGTATTTTAAAAGGTTTTAACCCAAATCCTTCCTCAAAATGTTCCACGTAGTGGAGTACCAGAGGCCCAATTGCTGCGAACGGCCCCAAATCGATAATTCACGGTCATTTACAACACTGGCGGATACAGCTGCGATATTTTCATCTGTTCGCGCTCTACGTATGCCTGTTGGTGGTTTAATGTCCAATAATGTAAATTTGGTGCGAAATTTAGTCAGAAGATTCGGAATAGCCGTCTGACCATAAATTGGAAGAAGTGCAAACTGACCATAAATTGGAAGAAGTGCACGGATGCACTTTCTTAACCGAGCACGAATTTTGATAATAAAATTCAATAATCTGCAAGCGTTGTAAATTGATTCATTTTTAAATTATAGACCAAACTGAACATGTTTAACAGTAACATGTTACACGAAAACAGCTGAGCTGCCAAAAACAGTGTTGCCAAAAAGAAAGTTGCTAAAAAATCACCCTTTATTACAAACATTTTTTCAAAATAATTGATCTCTTATAGTGTAAAATTTAAGAGATTACTCAATTGATTTAAGAGAAAAAGTGTATATTAATATTTTGTTAGTGTTTCATAACTATAATTACATATAAGGATAAACAAAGAAGAATAACAAATAAAGAATTATTTTTGTTTTTTTATGCAATTTTAACCTATATACCATCCTTAAAAAAATTACACTTTCCTCCCTCTGAGTCGATATAGACCCATAGAGAAAAACATTTTTTGCGCATGAAAAAATTCATATTTTTTGTTGAAAAAGAAAAGGGATCACATAAATTATAGTTAGTTTATGCACTAAAATGGGGAAAACAAATTTTTAAAAAATGTCTATCAAATCTCCTCTCAGTTTGAAACTGAAAAACGGGTAATTAACATGTAATTTCTTAACTACTGGACCGAATGAAACAAAACGTATGTGCTATTGGTGGTTAGGAGTTAGGCACCCGGTCATTATTCTGTGTAAGCCACAGGGTGGCAACGCAGGCCATTTCGAGAGTATAAATGGGTTGGCAGCTTTACACTTATTACTAATGGATCGATCACATCAATTTAGGTACATTTAAAGTGTTTAAATTAATTATTGTAAATTAAGAATATAGTGCTACGTTTTTTCTTATATTAAAAAAGTCACTTAAGCTCATGGTAGCCATATGGTAACTTAAAATCAACCCAAATTATTCCCAATAATTTAGGCTCTTTAGGCTCTTTATTATATTGCAATAGGTTTGTTTGAGGTAATTGTGGGTAAAGTCTGGTAAAATGAGAGTAAACAAAAAATCTCTCATAATGAGATAAAAATGCATGAAATGCCTGGAACGGACAAAACCACATTCCAAGCGCAAAAATAAACGTAAAATTTTCTTTATGTAAAAAATCTGTTATTATGAATTAAATTAAGAAACAAATTATAATTAAATAATATAAAGTGATTTATTTTATAAGGCAATTAATGTCTTCAGAGGTTTTGTTAATTTTTATTGTTTATTTTCACAAATGCAAAACACATGTTGTTTTATTAACAGCTGATTATTTTATAGTTTTACCATATTATCCGAAAACAAAATCTGCAAATAATCCAAGTGCTTATGCTATAAACACATAGACCACAGCAGACTGCAGAGCTACACGACTGCAAATGCCGTTGACTGCAATCGTCGCCGTGTGGTCAGCTACTTATTATTTTGGAAACGACAGCAGCATAGTAAACAGCTGATCACGATTCAATTTAAAAATATCAACAGCTGTTTTTTATACAAATCAGGGATGTTAAAGTTGGTACAATTGTACTTTTTTTGGTACATTTTGACCTTCTAAAGTACCGTGGTACTACCGCGACTCATTTGGTACAATTTAAACATTTTTAATTTTTCCCCTTTTTGAATTTTTAGTATAGCAAACAAATTGTTATTGTGTCCTTTTTCATTGCATTTATTCGTTTTATGTAATGAGCTCTTAAAATATATGCGACTATCCGCCAGATTTTACGATTTATCATCATTTTAAGGATTTTGAAGAATAAAGTTGGCAATTTTTTTTTTTTAATATCGATTAAAAATTTACGATTTTTTACAAAATTTATCTGGCAGCTCTTACATATATTGACACTTGTTGCAGCCAACTTCACTTTTATTTTGAATTTATTAAAATTCTGAAGAAGTGAAAATTGATATATAGATATGGCATCACTTATAACATATGGGAAAACAGTGGACATTAGAGTGAGGTGAGTTTCTAAAAATAGAACTGTTGTGTTGTTGGAGTTGTACTTCTGAGATTATGTATGCAAGAACAAAAACACCGTGTATTGAATAAAACTAGTTTTAATCACAACAAAACTCGACCTAACTATAGCTCAGAGGGCTAAAGCGCTCTGTCTAACGTGTAGTGCGAGTGCATGTGGCATTAGAAATCAGTTTATCTATACCACGGTCAGTGATTGCACAGAAAAATTTCATATAGACGCAATCGAACAAATAGAAACATAACAAATATTACATTATTCAAAAATTCAAAAAAACAGGGTCACTGACGAACGTTCAATACCAGAAACTGCGCAGTCTGATTCAGAAAAAATTGAATATTTGCAATGTAGTTGTGATTTTTAGAAAATACACTCATTCTTCTCTACCACGCCTTTCACGATTAAATTAAATAAAATTGCATATTAATTATAGTATTAACTGCAATTGTCTGAAAAAGACGTTAAAATTCAAACTCAAACGAAAATTAAATTATTGTTAAAGAAATGAAAGAAAATTCCAAACAATCTTATATATGTTTAATTTAGAACGAGCTCTCAACCTCCGTATATTTACAAAAATAAAGCAAATCAAACATATTAGCTAGGTTAATACTAGTATTTCGATCTGGTTAAAGATCTCATCAGAACCCAATGTTTTAGAAAAGTTATAGCCTCCATAATAGGCAGAACTTTAACAAAAAACCGATTAATCATTAATTTTGCTCCATTCTTGTCTTCTTAGTAAAAATATTACTTGAGCCAGAGTAAAAACTAAAATTTTTTTAACTGAAGTCGTTAAAAAATTAAAACGTTTGTAGTTTTTGGTCGGTAGTAGCTAATTTTCAAAATGAACTGAATGTCAATATGTTTCCAGACATTTCTAGTCGTTGCTGGAATTTTATCCATTCCACACTGGTCTGCAAATGTGGAAAGAGTTTTTTTCTTTTCAAAATATAATAAAAACTAAGGAAAGAAACAGACTACATTAGCCAACATTATCAAGTCTCATACAGACTAAGGATTGGTTAAGAGCGACAAATTTATGCTGCTTTGATGTAGAAATTCCAAATAGTTTATTAACTAAACAAATAATTCCATGATTTGGTCTCATATATTCATAAGACTTTTTTATGCCTTATTTTATTCATACATATAATGTATGTTATTGGAAGGTTTTGTATTTTTTTTTCTATACAAGAGAATTATTATTTATTTTTTTTGTTGTTGTAATAAATTTAAAAAAAATGGTACCGTCAACGTCCAAAAAGTACAATTTTTTTTGGATGTTGGTACAAAATTGAAAACTCCATTTAACATCCCTGATACAAATGCATTTTTGTTTCAGTAGTGCCAATTACATCTTTTTTTTCTTTATTAAAATAGAACAACATGCTTGGTTGTAGACACGTATATAAAGTTCACTTAAAAATACAATTACTTATTTATAATACATTATTATAACGTGAAAATAAATTTATATAACCCCTCTTGAATATTAATGCAATTATACCATTTGATGTTGGGACGTTTTTTGTGTTTAACAAAATAAAATACTTTTAAGCACTAATTTGTTACATATTTTGTTTTATTGTCAACACTATTTTTGTTTTGCAGCCAACAAAAATAGAAATTAACCTAAGTTGACTACAGCGGCAAAAGTAGTCGGGTAGCCGTGTAGTTGTGTTGGTGCCAAAATAATCGTTATCATATAAACGTGTGTATTTTATTTTTGACAGGCTGTAGTCGTGTAGCTGCAGTCGTCTATGTGTTTATAGCATTATGGTAAAAATAAAACAGGCTGAAAGAGAAAAGCTTTCTGATCGGGACGGGCGTAAAATAATCCACCTCAATTAAGAGTTTCAATAAGATAATCGATTAATGTAAGGTTAATGTGTTCAAATCAACCATAAGTAGGATCTTAAAGAGAATTACCCAGAAAATTACTCGCCAAAAGCTGATGTCTGCACCAAGGTTATTACCCCGCCACAAAACTGCTTGACTTGAATTCGCTAAAATGAATTTACAAAGCAGCTGGAGAAAGGTGCGTCAATATTAGATGTTGTTGATAGGAATGTTTAAACACAAATTTCTTTTAAAGGTGATTCTTTCCGATGAGAAAAAGTTCAATCTTGATGGTCCAGATGGTTTTAACAGCTATTTGAGTAAGGAATACGATATTTCTTAAAAAGAAATTTCGGAGGCGGATCCTTAATTGTTTGGGGCGCTTTTTGTTTTGACAGTATGATTTGGAATTTCCAAGCACCAAAATTCTTCTTCTGATTACATTACAGCATTAGAAGAGAAATTGGTGCCATTAATTGAAAATAGCAACGACGAAGAATTAATTTTCCAACAAGACAATGCCTCATTACGTGTATATCGTCTGACGATGGAATGGCTATCATCAAAAAATATAAAAGTATTTGAATTTCCGCATGTTCTCCGGATCAAACCTCCATTGAGAGTATTTTAGGAGTAGTAACCCGTCGAGTTTACGCAGAAAACCGTCTATATGAAAGCTGTTTTCATCTAAAAGAAGCAAATGTTGATGCGTGTAGATCTACAACGGAAGATCTTCGAATAAATCCGGTCTGATCAAGTTTTCGAGTTGATTAAAAAAAGCCTCACGCATTATTAAAATTGCTGCTTTAAAATATTTTTCTTCAATTTTTGTAAATTTTGATATATTAAGTTAGAATATGATATATTAAGCTAAAATATGAGGCCACCTTGGAATCTCCGAAAATCACTAGCTGCAAAGTCTAGTACACGAATACCGAGCAGGAACTCCTGGTTCGCTTCTGTACTGATGGTGGGAAAATGAATGGAAGCAATGGGTTGGGAATATATAGCACCGATCTCTCTATTGACAACTGCTTTCGCCACCAGGATTCAGGTGGATATCAGGGTAATAACGGAATGCATAAAATTTATTAATATTGAAGGAAACACGGGATATATAAGGATCTTTTACAGAAACCAGGCGGCTATCCAAGTTATTACTTCGAACTCTGTAGTGACCTTACAGATCCACTATCCCACTATCCTTGGGCGCAAGGAGGAAATCAATAACTTTTCAACTCGGGTCAGTTTTGAATTCATATGGGTTAGAGGGCATTGTAATATCGCAGGGAAGTTGAAGAAAGCGAAACCATTTCAGGCTTTTAGGACCGAACTAAGTGAATAGATTATAGGAGGGTCACTAAGGAACTTGTGACTATGTAAAAGGGAACCGAGTATTCATCGCCGGATACGGAGCATTCAACTCCCTATTTCGAATGGGTCCTGCGGACACAGTAGATTATAGGGGCTGTGGGAAGAGTGTCTAAATTTCGCAAGGATTAGGGTTATACACCAGTCCGCTGACAATATTCCCACTTTGGGTAATAGGTAATTGGAATAGGCTGGAGGAAACTAAGAAATTTGTAAACGGTTTCTTCACTTCCGATTCCTTTTTTCAGCACAATCCTACCGTAGGGTGAGATATCATACTCCCACAAATCAGTCTCAGTCGTGGCAACAGTATTTGTAGCCAATCGAAAAATTCGGTTGTAGTTAGCGAATTTTTGGTAGTTGTCAAAGAATTTCAGTTAAGTCAATCGAAATTGTACTGTAATTTTATTTATATTATTCGAATGATTGTTATCACAACCGAAAAATTCAGTAGAAGCAACCGAAACATACGATTTGCAACAAATACGGTATATGATTAAATATAAAAACTTACATTTCAGGAAAGACAGAGCCACAGAATTAGCGAATTGATTAAAAATCGTGATATATAAGAAGTTTTATGGTCTGCTTAAGTTTATCCTGTCAACAAAATGAGTTGTTAATCGCTTGTAGGCCAATTCGAGCAACTTGTTATATCAAATAGTTCATATCGACAACCAAACATCTAATGAAACGCTGTAAGGTCATAACCATAAGCCACTGGTTATGAACAAGTCAATGTGCTTTCGTCTCGTGCCAAATCTCTTTAGATTTCTGATAAAGTTTAATTCGACAGTTTTTTTTTATCTGAAGTGCTACCGTTACCTAACTAAACAACTTTTAGAAGAAACTCTTTATAATCTTAGGATTTACACATCTTAGCTTTATTTTTAATGCTTAAAACTCCAATCCGTTTTAAATAGTTTTTGGATACAAACAATAGAGGCCATTTTGCAACAAAAGTCAAGTGTAGCGATTCCTTTTTCCCAAAATAATTAATCAAAGTGAAGTGTATCTATTAGGACTACCCGTATCCGTGACCTTCTATAGTATTTTTTTTTTTTTTGTGGAACGACTAACAATTTTGAGGTAACCCTATGTTGATTGCATCCTTATCTTATAATACTATATTGTATAAATTGCGAATTGTATAAATTACAGACTGGAAAAGGACGCATTTTCTAGTTCCACAAATTCTAGTTCATCTAATTAAAGTCCATACAGTCTTTCCAACTCCATTTTAAAATCGCCCATAGAAACTAATGTATCATTCCAGAAAAATAACCGAGTTTATAGCCCAGACCTCCTTTCAACACTGGGTGAAATGTAGTCCGTACTAAGACCATGTCAGGTGTAACAAACATCTTCATCACCTCCTAGTACACCACAATACAGAGTAGGGTATACAGAAAAAAAGCTTAAAAGAAATTGGAAACTTGAAAATGGTTTTAGCATGACGAAACATATCGCACTTTTAACAAAGGTTTAACTTGAAAACGCTGAAAATATGTTAATATAGTGTGGATACTTTATGTATGTATGTGGTAGAAAGAATCAGAAAAAAAAACGCAAACAATCAGGAGTTGGATCAGGTAAAGAGTTACGTGCGGTGGTGATGAAGCAAATAAACAGAAAAAGTAAAACTGATCATGATCATGTTGTATGTACAATGTACTGTACAGTCGCTCCAAAAAGCGAGTGCTCACCAAAAATTTGAATATTCAAATGATTTAAAGTATCATATATTTTAATTTTATTAAAATTTTATTTGTTTTTCATAATGTCTACTTTATTATTTTGTAATAAAACGTACCGAAATATTCCAACATTTTTAACACAACACAACAACAAAAACAACTAAATCATCCTTTTTGAAATTCCAAAAGGCAAAGGGCTCAATTAAGTTTTTTTCTCAAAAATTTGGCACACGAATTTTTGTTAAGTTTGTCTTTCGATATTAATTGTTATTTCTGATTCTATTCTATGAAGGGAATTAAACAATGTTTATTTCGCATTAATTGGAATATTTTCCAATTCTATATAGCTCTGACCAGATCCTTTTTTTTTAGTTATTATCAATTTCTGCAATATTTTTTTTTCAAAATTTCCGAAATATTAAATATTTGGCACATCGTAAACCCATGTTTAACGAAGGTCAAAATTGTCCCACACAATAATATTGATGGTTATAACTGAATTTTGTTTACATGAACCAACTAAAAATAAGTTTAGTTCTTAATTAAGTAAAATTTTTAAAGTAATAAATTGTCTGGATTTTGTGCATGAGGTGATTTTGATGATGACCAATTCTTGGCAAGTATTCGGATCCAAACAGAGAAAAAAGTGAATAATATAATACATTTTTTTTTAATTAAAAAATTATTTTGTTTAATGCTCTTATTTTTATAAAATTTGTAATTAAATTTTGATTTTTTTATTCCATAAAAACATAAACTCGCAATTTTTATTTTTAATCAATATTAAATTAAAGTTTTTGTGTGTGATATAAAAATGAAGTCCAAATGAATTAAAATCAATATATATCTATATGAAGCATATAATTATGTATGAAAAGTTGTATATAAAACTATAAAAGTATATCTTTCTACGTCAAATTAGAAACTAATATAAATATAACATATCCGATATAATTTGATACATAATATTTCGGATCATAATATATCTCCCGATATATGAAATGAGATATCATTATACATGACATCATATTAATTTTTTTTACTCGGGTTTGCAATCTTTAAATTTTGTTTTATTTGCTATTCATAATTGGAGTTTTGAAAATAATGCAAAATTTTAGACATTTTTTTGTCATAGTGTGGTGTCATAGTGTGGGTTAACAACCATATGAAAATTAAATATTTTTTTCCTGAGTTGTAGGGGTTAAAAAAATAAATTAATATTAATTTTTTTTTTGGACAATTTTTATGCAAATATGACCTTTTTAAAAATCCGAAAAGTTTTTTTTCGAAAATTATAAAAAAAATTTAGAATTTTTTTCATTAATCTTGATATAACCCAGAGTTGTCCCGTCAAAATTCGACGTTTTTAAAAATAAGAGGCAGCCTAATGTAAGTTTTAGATACTTTACCACTCTTATATGCCCTCACCACTACCTTTCCAACCTGGTCTTAATAAGATGAATACTGAATATTTTAAGTGAAATTTATTTTCTTCTTCGAAGTTCTTTTCTCTGTTCCTTATATTTTTTTTATGAAAGACAAATAATTTCTGGACCCTCGTTAATTAATGTAAACCAGAAATTGTTCGTAAAATTTTGAAAATATATTGAATATAATGAAAAAACTCTAAGCACTATCTGGTTAAAGCTATATAGGAAAAATTGGGAAAAATTATCTAAATCGCTTCCTAGAATATATTTGGAGATTATAGGGAATAACTAAATACAAATTTATCATAAATTCGTGTACCAAAGGATTTATTTTAAAGAAGAAACATTAGAGAGCACTCACTTTTTGGAGGTTTAAATCAAATGTTTTTGTTGTTATATTAAAAAATGTTGGAATCTTTCGGGTCCTTTTATTACATAATAATAAAGCTTGATTCACACGCTATACACCCCTATTCACCCATATCTACTATTTCCCTATATTTTGTAATTTTCAAAAGAGAATTTACAATAATGTGACAATTCATATCACCAATAATGGGAAATAGTAAATATGGATGGGTATCGTGGGAATTGCTTCTAAAGATAGTATAAAAAACTCCACACACATACTGTGATCAGTTTGTCATTCCGTTTGTAACGCATCGAAATATAGATCTAAGAACCCATAAAGTAAATACATTCTTGAACCTTATTCAATTTTAATACGATTTAGCGATGCCCGCCTGTCTATCTGTTGAAATGGCGATCACAACGCGAAAACGCAATACGGACTGCTCATTTTTATACAGGTAGATCTACATTTTCTCGAAACGTATTATTGTATTTAAAATGAACTAAATCGGTCTAGCGGTTCAAGAGTTATGGTAAAGGAAAAATATAATGGCTTTTTTTCGGCTAGATATAATCAAGCCTTTTTTATGGCTAGATAAAAATAAAATGGATAGAACTATTCCGAAAATGGATGAATTGCCTACCTTGATTCGCAAAACGTTGTATTATTATTTCTTATGCTGTAATTTGAAATTTTTTTTAGATTTTCTTAAGACTTCTTTTATTTAAGAAAAAAACTAAAAATTATCTTTAGAAAGGATATATGTTTAGTTCTAAATGTCAACATTTATATTTTTAGTAATTCTAATTCAAAATTGTATACATCTACAACGCGATTTACGGAAAAGAACGAAAACCCGGTTATTGGAACCGGATTTCAATTGAAAAACACCGAAAATTGGGTTTTAAAAAATTAAGTTTTTTAAGTATTCGGTACCGGTATTTAAAATAGGTCGAATATTTGACAGCTCTGGTAAATACACAATTAGCATTTTATATATTGGAAATTACCCATTTGCATTATGTTTTGGCCTTTTATACCGTATTTAAATTTCATTGCAATCGCATAAACCAAAGAAAAAATTAAAAAGCTTCTCCTGGTAAATTATGATATTGGCGCTTAGTCTTTTTGGCGGTTAGGGCTCGAAATATTTAATTTTTTCGGTCGGCGACAAGTGATTCTATCGATTTACCAATTGGTTAACTTTAACAAAGATTAAGTATTTTATGAAACTGCGGCAAAATCATTTGTGATAACAACTTTTATTGATAATACTTTAAAAAAAACTTTGATATCTAGTTGTTTTTATTCATATATAAAGTCAATCGAACACAATTTAATTTAATAAGTTTTTGTTACTGGAACAATGAAGACGAAGTACGGAATATTTCTTATATTAACATGGATATCCTGCCAACAAGCGATACAAGGACATTCAATTGAAAATGCTCGGCCAAATGAAGCATTAAAACTACCGTAAGCTATAAATTTTTTAAAACTTTTCTTATATGAAATTATATAAAGTTTTCGTTGAAATCTTAGGCCGACCGCGTTAAGGAACACGGCTATCCGGCCGAAGTCCATCAAGTAGAAACTGAAGATAATTATATAATTACCATGTTCCGTATACCCTATTCTCATAAACTACAAAATCAAAATGTAAAACGTCCAGCAATATTGTTGCAACATGGTGTAACGTCTTGTTCAGATGCTTGGATTTTAAGTGGACCTAATGATTCTTTAGCCTTTCTGTTAGTAGATGCTGGATATGATGTTTGGATGGGTAATGCGCGAGGTAATACGTACTCTCGTAACAACTCCCGTCTGTCACCGGAACATCCTTATTTCTGGCGTTTTAGTTGGCATGAAATTGGTGTTTACGACATATCTGCCATGATTGATTACATTTTAAAAAGTACCGGAGAAACTGCTATACATTATACTGGCCATTCCCAGGGCACTTCAGTATTTTTCGTGTTAATGTCTGAGCGTCCGGAATATAATCGGAAGATTAAAACTTCCCATTTGCTGGCACCAGTTTCTTTTTCGAGTCATGTGAAATCTTTATTCACTAAATATGTTGGAAGATTTCTTGGTCGTCCTAATGCATTTACCCGCATGTTGGCTAACCACGAAATTCAGTATCCTGGTTTTATTGACAATATTTATGAATCATATTGCAAACCAATTCCTGCAATCGAGTTTATGTGCAGTAATTTAATTAACCTTTTAGGCGGTGATAACGATCCTGGAAATAGTAATCAAACAGTTTTAGCACACATGAATGAAACTCATCCTGCCGGAGCATCTTCTACTCAAATTATACATTCTATGCAAGAATATTTGTCGGGACGTTATTGTCAATTTGATCATGGCGTTAAAAAGAATCTTAAAGTATATGGCCGTGAGACTCCTCCAGATTATGATGTTAGTAAAATTACCGCCAAACTATTTTTCTACTATTCCGGTGCTGATACGCTAACTGACGTTATAGATGTTGAACATTTAGCTTCTCTTCTACCCACACGCCCAAATATGCATTATGTTCCCGAACCCACATTTACACATTCGGAGTTTATTGTGCATATCAAAGTTAAAGAAATGATTAACGATCGCATTATCAATGCTTGTAATGCACATGAAAAAAATTTGCCTAATATTTTGAAAAATTAAATAAACAAAAATAGATCGCTAGTTTTTAATCTTATCAGATTATGGGTCTGAGCGAATGTAAAATGTTATCGCTCTTTTAAAAAATTCTCAATATTTCCTTTGCAACCTTTTTAGACAACGTTTATAGTTAATATAACTTAAGATATACAATGCAGTTAGAAAAAGGGTCCCTAATAAAAAAACAAAGTTTGAATTTTTAAACAAAAAGTACAATTTTGTTCAGTTTTTTCAATTAAAATTAATTATTGACTTATTTTTTAGTTTTTTAGACCTATTTTGAATTGAATTAAAGACATAAAAATTAAAAAAAAACATATTTAAATAAAATTATTTCAAAATTTACTGTTCAAAATAATATTATTATTTGCCCAAGGCTTAATTTTTATAAATTAAAATACATACAAAGTTTATAATTATCTTACAAAAAGTTAAATAAATTTAGTATTTAGTGGAATAATCTTTATATTTGATGACAGCAGCACATCTGCGAGGCATGGAGGTCAGCATTGACGGTATCTTCTTTGCCACACTCTCTTAACGTCTCCCCATAGATGTTCTATAGGGTTGGGGTCAGGAGACTGAGCAGGCCACGACATGCCCTCAACCCCATTTACCAGCCCTTTGCAAATTTACTGGTGTGTTTCGGGCCATTGTCTTTTTGGTACAACCATTTCAGTGGCATATTCAACTCTGCATATGGTAGCATCACTTCGTCCGTTATTCCAACATAAACGTACTTATCCATGATTTCTCTTATTAGATCAATTGAAGCTACTCAGTTGCAAGAGAAGCATCCCCATATCATGACTTTTGCACCACCATGTTTAAAGGTTTTTATTGTATACTGTACTTCATATTCTGTGTTAGGTGGACGTCGGATATACTGTCTAGAACCAGTTCTACCAAATAAAACGATTTTGCTTTAGTCTGTCCACAAAATGTTTTTTAATTTTTCCTTCGGCCAGTTGATGTGTCCTTTAGCGAACTTTAAGCGTGCAACTGCCTGCTTTTTGTCCAGTAATGGCACCTTTCGTGGGCTTCTTGCGAATGCATTGTTCTCCACTAAGCGCCTCTCCACTACAGTAACAATACTTATGGCGAGATTAAGATCCTTTTGAATCTTTTTTGACGACGCCGACGGGTCACATTTGCAATATCGTACTATTTGGCTGTCATCTACGCTGGATGTTTTACATTTTCTTCCAAGCTTTTCGGCCTTTTTTAAAATGCTAAGGTTATTACGATCATTTTATCCGACCACCCTAAGATTTTTTTAATTTCTCTATATGTTTTTCCATGTTTTCGAAGGTTTTGAATAAATTTACGCTTTTCTTCAGAACTTTTCACTTTATATTTAGAATTTTAATCTAATCCACTTTGTTATTCATAAATCAATCACACTTCTATTTTTTGATCAATTGAACTCAATGAAAAATATTAAAATGAATGGATAGCATCAAGCACATAATAGTTATCATGAGTTCCTCTTTTGTGTTTTACTTCTTGAATCGAAAACTTTTAATGTTCTAGGCATGAAAATTAGAGTAAATTCCGGTGCAAAAAGCACATTTTTGAAATGTCGAAAGAAGAATGTAAGTGTCTAGGTTTTTTGAGTAAAACTCTCATATATGTATATGGGCAGAAGCTTCAAAGAATATTTTGAAGCTTTTGAACCGTAAGCAAAGGAGGAACAAGCCTGTCAGTATGTCAGTACTGTATCCAGCTCGATTGATTCATTGAAGCATAGCTGTCATTTCGGCTATGGGAAACTATTCTATCGATATTACCACGGGCGGAATTCTGCTGAGATTAGTGAACTTAGTCCTAGGGGTTGTTGTAAGGAATACTCACATGTACAGTAGAGCTCATCCGTTCACTCAGAAAAAGAGCATCATATTATGATAGTTTAACAGGATCATGTTATGATTGAAATGTGTAACAATCATAATATGATCGTAGCAAACATATTATGATTCGAAATAACGATAAAATCGCCCTTGGTAATCATGATATGAACAGCCAGAATCATGTATATGATAATTAGGATCATAATATATTCATTTTGTGTCCACAATAATGTTTAATTGTATTTTTTCTCTGCGTGTTTGTAGTCGATTTACAGAAGACTACACAGAGACAATTCATTTAATATACTAAAAATTATTCAGATGTGCAATCCTGACCTCATGGGATATCATTAACCCACTTTAGCCAGGAACCCATATGGAACATATGTCTGGTGAGCTACATTATTTGGTCAAAACTAACAAAATTTCATATATGCGTGCAATTTATAAAAAATTAAAACACAATTTGTAAAAATAAACATAAATTTTATTTATTGTTCTTAAAAGGAAATTTGTTTTTAATCCATCTTTAGCCAAAGGGACATATTAGTATCTGTTAAATTTAAGATTTTTTAAAAACATCTATTTGATTACATTAATTCATTTTATAAAGTCTACTTATAATAAGTTAGTCAGTAAATTCGTTTTCTAAAACTATAATGTCTTCTTCATTTTCTTCTTTAGGTTCATTGTCTGAATTTTCTTCACTATTAATATTTTGTTCATATGGAGAAATTTCAGGAAGATCCCCACAGCGATAACATCAGGTGGCAGTGTTAAGCGCTTTCTTTGATGTATGCGTGTATTTAAGCGTAAAGATGATATTAAGGGATCTGAGGTATCCAAAGATCTATTAAATACATCAGAAAAGTTTTCGGTGCGACTAGTTCTGCAAGCGTGGCATAATCTGTCGCTCTTATATACCTTATTCCTGGATTCAGCAGCATCCTTTAAAAAACAACGAACCGAAAGCATACGTTAGCATTATTTCTTTAGAATGGGATTCGTATAAATTTTGAATAAGTTGGGCTGTTTCGAAGCAATAGGTTTCAAACTTTTCTGGTTGAAGAGGAAACTGGCATGATAAACATATTAAAATTATTTTAAACGGAAAATAACTTCGACATCAATTCCAGTTACTTCAGAACATTTTTCATGCTCTAGTAACGCTCGCCGAGAGGTGTTCCCATCATTTGTTGATCCTGAACCTCCTACTTTCGGCATATCAACACAAAGTCCTAGCTTTGCCCAGAATTCGTTTTGAATACGTTCTTTTCTTGCCTTAACATTCTCCTTATCGTTATTGTCTAATATTCTCTACTTTTTCGAATCGAATATGGCAATGTAGTGGACTAATACCATATTTCAAATTGTCTTTTTTTGGCTTGAATTTTGCTTATTTATAATCTTTAATTTTCATAAAACACAAATGGAACAAGATTGTGTAGATTTTGTGTCTGTCAGGATATTTAAAACTTTTCCGTCAATAACGGTTAAATTCATTATGAATTTTATTTCGACTGCCTTTAATTCTTCTACTTTTATTGCAAGGCTTTCTAGCATTTTAATCTGTTCGCTTAATTGAGTTTTTTCTTTCAATACTACTTCTTTAGTTTCCTTTTGCGAACTCCAGTTTTAATGGCCGACAAAATCTTGTAGATTGTGGAGCTTTATTGCACCAAATTGGTCTTCCTGAGACATCTACAAGTCTTAAAGGAATTACCGTGGTGGCAAAAAGAGATGAACCTGTATAGCGGGATGAATTTGGGTCTTGAAAAGATTGCTTAAATTGAGCTTGGACAGTGCTGCTATCAAACCCGTAACTTAAAATTAGCTCTGTTGAAATGTAGTTCATTTTATTGCTATTCATTATTGATAATATAACTTCCTTCTGCATTTCCACTATCATTGTTGCTGTGTGTATTCAAAGCTGCTGTAGAGGAACTTTAGCAATAGTTTCACTTACACAGACACCATTTGGTCTGCAGCAATTTTTTGCTGCTGAAAGTCTATTGCTGGACGGAAATATATCAGAGTTCATTTGCTTGCTTTCCAGTCTTATATTGCAATATTGCCTCTTAGTAAAATTATTTTCCAGAAAAAATGCTAAAGCTTCCTCATCGGAAAGAGCAATGGGACCCATATCATCTTTCAAGCACATTTTTCTTATTTTAGACGGTCTTGTTGGACTTTCTATAGTGTTTTTAAGAACAATTACTAAATCTTTCTTTTCCTCTTTTTTAGCCGACATTATGGATACTTGCATTAATAATTCAGTCTCATTTGCTATAGAATTTGACAGTTCTGTCGCCTCTCTTCTTTTACTGCGATGAGACATGTCCGAAAATTTGATTCGAGGACGTCCACGGGAAGATGAAGGTTTGTCTGCGTCATCATTTACGTCACTTGCTTCAGGTTTCTTAACTACCATTTCATTTTGCAGCCAGGAGTCATTTTTAGTATTAAAAAGTTGAATTGATCGACAAGATTTCTGCCACTTGTCGTTTAGCCTAGCGCAATATACACGAACTTTTTCTTTCAGGTAATTCTCATATTCAGTGGAAACATTTGGTTTTCCAATATTTTTAAGAATATAATTAAAAAGAACTTCGATTTTCTCGATTTTGCTTTGTCCAGTCTGCCACACTTTTTTTAGGTCAGAATTTTGGAAACACAAGTTGCCTGAAAAAAAATAGATTTCTAAAAAACATGCAACTTTTAGCAGAATGTTGTTACTGATTTGGATGCACCACAAATTACTGCAACTTATGGCGTTTTTGGTTCGTTGAACTCTTTTGAACATTTTTAGTTATATCTTATAACATAATTTTAAAAAATCAAAAAAAACACTAACTTTGTGGTTATGAAAGTTTCTAATTTTTTCATATCTACATAAAATTTATTGAATATTTCACTATTAATAATTCAAATACTTACCATTGTCATCAATATCCATTATTAATAGATTTAAAAAGTATATTTATTTTTTAGGAATTTGTGTCTCAAAAATATAACAAAATCACAACAAAGTTTATCACTGCACTTAAAACATTGAACTTTGTAGCTTCACAGAATAACCGTTAATTGAAGTTTGCAAAAACAAATTGTCGTTTTTGTTGTCTTGAAGTGTTTTGCTAAAATATTTCAACATCAAATATAGAAATATCGGATTTGATTTTTGGCCAAAAAAAAGTAGTTCGCCAGACCTATGTTTGATTCGCATTAATTTAACTATTTTCCAATTCTATATAGCTCTAACCAGATCCTTGTTTTAGTTATTTTCAATTTCTGCAATATTTTTTTTTCAAAATTTCCGAAATATTAATTATTTGGCACATAGTAAACCCATGTTAACCGAAGGTCAAAATTTTCCCACACAATAATATTGATGGTAATAACTGAATTTTGTTTACATGAACCAACTGAAAATAAGTTTAGTCCTTAATTAAGTAAAATTTTTAAAGTAACAAATTGTCTGGATTTTGTACATGTGGTGATTTTATGATGGGCAATTCTTGGAAAGTATTCGGATTCAAACAGAAAAAAAGTGGATAATATAATATAATAAATTTTTTTTTTTTTTTTTAATTAAAAAATTATTTTGTTTAATGCTCTTATTTTTATAGAATTTGTAATTAAATTTTGATATTTTTATTCCATAAAAACATAAACTTTTTAAGTTTTTGTATGTGATATAGAAATGAAGTCCAAATGAATTAAAATCAATATATACGAGTATCTATATGAAGCATATAAATATGTATGAAAAGTTGTATATAAAACTATAAAAGTATATCTTTCTACGTCAAATTAGAAATTTGTATAATCTAATATAAATATAACATATCCGATATAATTTGATACATAATATTTCGGATCATAATACAGGGTGATTAAGTCACGACCCGCCAAATTTCACCAGCGTGTTCGTTGTCTCATTTTATGAAGATATGTCCATTACGACCATCCCCGGAAATGCAAGTGTGCGAAATGGCAGGGGTTTGAAAATTATCGGATTGGTGGTCGGAGGGTAGTAGGGTAAAATTGCTAACTTCTGAACCAGTGGTCAGATTTTTTTGTTTTTTGGCTTTTTTGAAAGGTCTTTAGAAGCGCTTTCATAATCATTAAAGAAAAATTAAAAATAAAGTGAAGTCACCGAGATAACGAGCTTTAAAAAAAGAAAATTTAAAAAAAGGCATAGGAACGTGCACATAACCTCAATTTGCTCAGTCAGATGGCAGGTAACTCCTATTTTTTTTCTATTCGAAGATAGTTCTGCCTCTTACCTTTCCGAAATGTCCTTTTCGAAGCACAGAGGTCTTACCTTTACAAAGTTATGACCATTTGACTGAAATGCAAAAAGTTTTGTTTTTTTTTTTGATGTGAAATAAAAGCACATATTCATTTGTATGCCTTTAAACACGTAAACAAACCACGTAAACAAAATTTTTC
>JAEKOY010000530.1:0-25000 GCA_021234595.1 Delia radicum
GTGGCAATTTAAACAATTTTTTTAATTGATTCAATTAAAAAATTTATTGAATTTTCTAATATATCCATGCAGTGTTGACAACATGTAAACAAAATTTTTAAAAATTTGGCAAACTATTTTTTTTTATTTTATTTAGATTAAATAATCAAACAAAGGTTTAATTATATTAATATATTATTTAATTTGTAAATAAAAAGAAAAAAAAATTGCAAATGATTATCTTTTAATTAGTTGAATAGTTTACCGATTTCAAATACACGCAAAATCGTAGTTATTTCATTATAGTTTGCAACACTCTTTTTGTTGAGATATTCGTGTACGCACGAAAACTTAATTTAGTTTCGGGTTTTATCTGTGGCAATAAAAGTGCACATGTGGATTTAAATAAACCTTATCGAAAAAGGACAATTAAACTATTATTTTTATAATAATTAAATTTTCAATAAGTATAAGTGTCATTAAACTATCATTTAAAGTTGTGTGTGATTTGTTTAAGAAAGCAATTCAATTACAAGAAAAAGTTCAAGACAAGACAAGCAAAACAAAAATTTTGTCTTTACTTTTATTTGTTTTCTTATAATACATTTTTATATTAAAAAGCTTTAATTTTATTATAAATAAAATGTCAATTTCATTTACAAACCTACATTTATTTTTTATTTAATGGGGGGCATATAACAAGAATAAACAAATACGAGTTTTCAATTAAAACTACCATTGTTTTTCTTCTCAAGTTTCAATTAAAGTTTTAATCAATTTAACTAAACTTTTTAATTGAGGTTGTAAAGAAAAACAATAACTCTTTTAATTAATATTATTATTATTTTAATTGAAAAAGTTTTAATAAACTGTCTGCAAATTTTTTTAGTTAATACTATCATTTCAGTGGTAGGTGCAAAATCAATAAAAATATTAATTGATTCAATAAAATTTTTAATTGAAACCAGTTTTTAGTTTTTTCTGTGTATGCTATAAAAAGAAATCGATTTTATGCCCATAAAAAATGGAAAATATGTTATTAAAATTTAAAAAATATGCTCTTGAGACACATTTTTCATTAAAAATCTCATTTTAAGACCTATTTTTCAGTACAGTTGGCAAACCTTTTGTGAATTTTATTTCAATTGCTAACAAAAAGGAGATAAAATAAAAAAATTTACTAATGTCAGCAAATTCTTAGTAGATTCAGCAGAAGTTATAAAAAAAGTTATAAAAAAGTGGATAAAAAAATCCTTGCTAAAAGTTAACAAAATTTTTGCTAAATATTAGTAGACTGAAAAAAAAACTCAAAAAGTTTGTAGAAAAATTATACTTTAGTTAATTTAAATTAGTGAAATATTAGTAAAATATTAGTAAAACATTAGTTCAAAACATTTAAGTGCTAAATAAGTATAACTTAAATTTTAGCTACAAACATAATTTTAGCAAAAAAATTTGCTGACAAATAGTATACCTGATTTACAAGATGATTTATTAACTTTTCTACTAAAATATTTTTTTTGAGTGTAGTATATTAAAAAATCTACTAATGTTTAAAACTTACGAACTTCTTGCATATTTTCTTATTTTTGAAAAAATGAAAATCGCTAATACAACCATGGTCTCTCATAATTTCGAAAAAATAAAAACGTCAATCTTTAAGTGGCTCCATAGAGTTTTGGCGTGCAAAATATAATTTAAATCTAAAGACCCAAGGTCAGATTTAGGCCGATCTTGCGTGGAATGGCCTATATATATTCAAGCCAAAAATAAATAATTATATTTGCAAGCAAACGTATTATGTTAAAAACATGCTTTCCAAACAAAAGTATATTACCAGCCTGTCGTTTTTTTTCAGCGTACAAGTATTTTGAGTAATTATAACAATTTGTAGACAAATTTATTTAATTTTTATATCTACTTACTTTTCATATTATTTATTATCAATCATATCAATGACTACAAACATATAATTGTTGTCATCATTAAACTACTAAATACTATGTTTCATATTACTATTTCTATCTTCATCGTATCATCATAATTTGAAATATTTTATCATCATAAATGAATGAATGAAATTAATTAATTATTGCAAAAATAACAACCCTCTACTGTATGTTGATGATAATTTCGATGGTCGAATTTGTGTCAATGTTCTATGTGGAAAATTATATCACAATACATCATCATTTGGTTGATCAATCTGGTTTGTGTGATTCGTACTTGATCGGATGTTGATCCTACAATTGTTGTTTAACTTTCAAACGTAACTTTAATGTAATTTCTTCTAACATTGATTTGACTGACGCCTAATGCAAAATAAATCAATATAAACAAATGCAAAATCAAAAAAATAACAACACAATTGCACTGCGCTTGCATGTTTTATGTCTTTAATGGGATCAATCGATACTCAACAAAAGTTGTACACTTCAATGTAGAGCTTAAAAAACGTCCGCAATCGTGGGCATCAACGCCTGATATTGATGAAACTGATGGTCAGGCCCGAGGCAGCTCACGTTCTAGTGGCAAATCAGCCGCAGAGGACAATAACGTAGATGTCACTTTGAAATTGCCAGTGCCACCAAGACGTCATACAACAATTTTAGATATAAAAGAGGTAAGACGTTATACATATATTATGCGTAGCATAAGGTCACCCCCACAGTTTGTACACTCAGAGAAAAGAGCATCATATTATGGTAGTTTAAGAGCATCATGCTACGATTACAATGTCTAACAATCATAATATGATCGTAGCAATCATATTATGATTCTAAATGATGATGAAATTGTCTACCGTAATCATAATATGATCAGCCAGAATTATATATATGATAATTAGAATCATAATATGATAATTTCGTGTCCTCAATGATGTTCAATTATATATTTTCTCTGCGTATACTGAGAGAAATTTTGCTTAGGGAAGGGATAACTTATATAGATGTAAACATATATCAGGAAAATAGGTTCTGGGAGCAGGAAAAAGGGAGTAGTGTTTATGAATATTGGAGTTGAACTTCTCTATATAATAGCTGTCAGTGAAGACTTATGTGGGAAGTTTATTGCACATACGGCTAGTCCGACTAATGAACGAACTCTCTCGTAATGCTTTGTGCGGTCTACTGGACAATCGACTACAAACGAATGAGCTCTACTGGATATGCGAGTACTGCTTACAAAAACTCGGGTTCTACAATCAGGGAACTTCTGCTGTAAATATTTGTAGTTGTTTGAGTTGTAATACAGTATCTTTATTTTTAAGTACACTCAAAAAAAAAAGTTTGTAAAGTCAGCAAAAAATTTTGCTGAGTCAGCAAAATTTTAGTCAGGAGGATGCTTGCAAAAAAGTTGCTAATGTCAGCAAAATCTTTTGCTGAAAATCAGCGAGTTGATTTTTAGCAACAAAATTTGTAGATTCAGCAAAAGTTTTGCTAACACTTAGTAGATTAGAAATAAAAAAGTCTTGCTAAAAATTAATAAATTTTTTGCTGAATTTTAGTAGACTGAAAAAAACGCAAAAAATTTGTATAAAAATTGTAATTTAGTTAATTTATTTGCTGAAAATCATAAAACATATTTTTGTGATTCTTTTAAAAATAATTTACTATAATAACGAAATTTAAAAAAGGTTCATACTCCCACATTGACGACATGAATTAATTTAATATCTGAAAATATATAGAAATAAATATATATAACATAACCAAAAATTTTCTTTCAATTACTTACATCAATGGTTGTCTAAATGATGCTATCGTTTAAAGGACGCAACTGCCGAAGATAATTATAGCAACGAAACGAAAAAATTAACAAAAACAAACCAAACGAAAAAAACAACCCTTTTTGCAATAAGAAAAAGGAACCATAAAAATCTACCTAAGATGTGTGTCTTTGTCTTTCGCTTTACTCTGTCTACATTTCTGTATATGTTTGTTTGCAATTTGACCACACTATTATTAATCTATAAGTTATATATAATATAAAAGTTTAAATAAATAAATATTTTATTTTGTCTTTTATTTAATTAATAGACAATTATTTTCACAAGCCGGTGACAATGCAAAATTTAAGTTGTTTTAATCCTCAATTTTGTTTTATGTATGAAAAAGAGATACAAAAACTTCCATTGTTGATTTTTTTCTATGTCTTATAAGAGTTGTACTTTTTAGTATCATTTTCCTCTTCTCTACTACATCTTGACATGCCGCGACATTTACTTCATTCTGCGTATATCTTTCAATCTGGTTGCCGTCCACACTATTAATGTGCTTATCAGCACAATTTTTTTTTAGCAAAATTAATTAGTAAAACATTAGTATATTAGTGAAGCATTAGTATAAAACAGTTAAGTGCTGAATAAGTATAACAAAAATTTTAGCTGAAAACACGATTTTAGCAAAAAAATATGCTAAAAAATAGTATACCTGATTTACAAGACGTTTTACTAACTTTTCTACTAACTTATTTTTTTGATTTCGTTTCTATAATTATCTTCGGCAGTTGTGATAGCATCATTTAAACGATAGCATCATTTAGACAACCATTGATGTAAGTAATTGAAAGACAATTTTTGTTATGTTATATATATTTATTTCTATATATTTTCAGATATTAAATAAATTCATGTCGTCAATGTGGAAAAATGAAAATTTTTATATTTCGTTATTATAGTAAATTATTTTTAAAAGAATCACAAAAATATGTTTTATGATTTTCAGCAAATAAATTAACTAAATTACAATTTTTCTACAAATTTTTTGCGTTTTTTCAGTCTACTAAAATTCAGCAAAAAATTTATTAATTTTTAGCAAGGCTTTTGTATTTCTTATCTACTAAGTGTTAGCAAAACTTTTGCTGAATCTACAAATTTTGTTGCTAAAAATCAGCTCGCTGATTTTCAGCAAAAGATTTTGCTGACATTAGCAACTTTTTTTCAGGAGGATCCTGACTAAAATTTTGCTGACTCAGCAAAATTTTTTGCTGACTTTACAAACTTTTTTTTTTGAGTGTAGGACAGCTTTTAGTCGGGATTTCATAGACCCTACCAATACTTTTGTATAATCGGCACTAATTTTACCCCATTACTCAAGTAACGCACGTTTCAGATCTGCAGAAGTATTGTGATTTCGGATTTTATTTTCAAGCACCGACCACATATTCTCTATGACGTTAAGGTCTGGGCTCTGAGCAGGTGTCTGTACAACATGTGGACAGTTAAAGATAAGCCAATTCTTCACAATACCAGATGTATGCTTGGGATCATTATCTTGGTAGAATCTAAACGAATCCCTAATACCAAGTTTCTCAGCACTCTGTAGTAGATTGTCCTTAAGTAGATCTAGATATATATTTTTGTCCATGTTTCCTTCAATAAAGGTAAAATTTCCGTCTCCTGAGTCCATGAAAATCAGCTTCTCGCAAAACTCTTCGAATAGTTTCCGTATTGCAGGGCTTACCTAAGTACTTTTCAGTTTCAACTGCTAACTTTGGAGCATCAAGATCGGCTTTTTCCTTAACCTGTCTTACGATCCAACGCTTATTTACATCATTGAATATTTTATTTGGTGCATATCTACCCTATTTTCGTGGAGATACCTTTCAATGATGTGCTGGACTGTTGAAGAACTTCATTCGACAATTTCAGCAATTTTCCGTTGGCTCTTTCCCTGTCTGAAATGCCGAATTAGCGGGAGGATGCGCTTTTCAATCGATGTTCGTTTTCCCATTCTTAGCAAATACGAATAAATATTTGAATTCAAACTTTTTTTTGTCAAATACCATTTTAAATTGATCTTAATCATTGATATGCATCAAAAATGTAAAATATTGATGCGTTATTTTTCTCTAAGATAACGGTTTTAAATAATGCATCATTTAAGCTGTGAACAGATTTAAATGAGAACTTTAATTGTTTTGTTGGTATATCGTCGTGAGTGTAATTTTTTGTTGTTGTTTCTTCTTCACCGTATTAATGTAAAAATGTCTCTTAAAGTTAATATTTTTTGCATTCTTATGTAAACAAGTTCGCTGAACAATCAGCAGCTGAGTTGAACTGACTTGAACAGTGGTAAAAAGTTGGATTCCCTGTTAGGTGACATTTGCTGGAATTTATAAGAAGAAATGCTTGAAAAAGATGAATAAATATAGATATTATTAAAGAAAATGATACTAAAGCACGAAACTTCTGTATTCTATCGTTTTCCATACATTTTGATAAAATTTATCTAAATAAAAAAAATTTCTTAAAAAAAAAAATTCGAAAAATATTTTTCCGCGGAAAAAAAGTACCACAAAATTGTATTTAACAGAGTTGGATTGATTTAAATTCAAAAAATACTCCCAAAAGTATAAAAAATATCGTTTTAAGGTACTTAAGTATTAAAATTTTTAATCGCGAATACGAGCACTAACTTCGAAAAACGACTAGTACCATTGAATTCAGCGTACTCAAATTAGCTTTACCAGTAGGGGGCCCAGCTTGTTAAACAAAGTGTCAAATACGAGCACAGTGAAATAAAAACTTACTCGGCACCAACTCTAATTTTTGCCATGTAATTTACTTAGGATATGTATGATGGATTTCACGGAATGGCAAGATTCGACATTGATTTGAGCTTTGAATGTGTTCGAAAGTAATGGCGAAAACTGTACAATTCAACGATTAAAAACTTAAATGTTCCGTTGATTCACTTTGGCAATTGTTGATCTTCCATTGCCTGCAGTCGATGGGCGACGATACGAGGATATTCATAATTTACCGTAATTGTTTCTGCTACTAACGCCCTTGCATAACGCCTTGAACATTTTCCGTCGACTACACATGAAGAATTGTTATTTAATGTTCCACAGGTACCATGAATCATGTTCTTAGTTACAATATCACGCAAGCCTAATCATAGAGTAAATAAAATATATATAGAGTATCAGTCGCGTTCTTTACTTAATTGAACATCAGCATGTTCTTAGTTACAATATCACGCAAGCCTAATCATAGAGTAAATAAAATATATATAGAGTATCAGTCGCGTTCTTTACTTAATTGAACATCAGCACTTTTCAGCTTTTTTCATTCAAAGCTATGTAAAAAAACATGGTGCATAACGAGTTAAATTTGCAGTGGGAGCGACTGGTACTCTATAGGTATTTTATTTACTCTATGGCCTAATTCTTCTTTTGCATTACAAATTTCTGCTGATGTCACATCATCGATTTCATTCGGTTTATCTTCTCAATCAACCAAATGAGTATATAAGCGTGCTGCAATCCGCTTTCTCCCAATCCACACGTCTCGAAAAACACGTGCTACTTCACAATGAAACCTATTATAATAGGTTTCATTTTATAATATTATAATAGGTTTCACTAATTAGTGATCTATATTACCAATAAAATAATTTTTTAAAAAATATATACTCAAATAAAGTTTGTAAAAATTGCAAAAAGGCTGTAATTTTACAATTACGTTTAGGTAATTGTATCACAGAATTGTCTGTTATTATTAGTAACGTGAAAGCAGTAGGAAAAATTAGTAATGGAAAAATATTAGATGAAATCAAATCCATCGTTCAAATCGTAAGTTATGGTCTTGAGTTTATACAAAAGTCCCATAAAAACAGCACTTTCAGTTTTTCTTGAATTTTACACTTTTCCGGGCAACTTTTTCAAGTTTTCTTTTCTTAAGAACCATATTTAGACTATAACAAAACTTAAGAACATTTTTTTTTAAATCGATCAAAACATTCTGAAGTGATGAGCTTTCCAACGAACATCATTTGATATTTATAGATTTACTTTGAATACTATCAAAACAAAAACAACTTCTAAACTCTAAGGAAACTTTGAAATGCGAAGACCATATTCGTGATCTGCGGCCCAAAGTCTATTAACATGATGGGTCGCATCATATTTTCTTATTTTGTTTAACTGTATATGTTTTTATGTAATTTTTATATCAACTTTAATAAATAAATTGTATGTTAATTGCAGGTGGAAAATTCATTATCACAAAGTTCTTCAGCATCATCGTCTTCAAAAAATATTCCAGATGACTTGGTCATACTCTCATCAGATAGTTTGGCCGAACGGGTAAGGAAAATGAATTTGTTGAAAAAACTGCGTGGTCAAAATTCCAGAGAATCAAGTCGTGAACGTTCAGTTCCCAGAAAAGCTGAGGGGTAAGAGAAATCATATAAACTAATAAAATATATTACTTGACCAAAAATTATAACTCCTAGGGATAGCGGTGATGGAGACAGTAAAACACCACCAGATCGACCAGAACGTGCAAAAATATCATCAACAACTTCATCATCAAGCAGTAGCAATACAGATTCGACAAAACATCTATCTTTGCCGCCAAAGAAAACAACAAGTTCCAGCTCTGCCACAACTACAACAACAAATGCTAGACCAACATCTGCTCCGGTTACTGAGACAAATGCAACCCTACCGCCCACTCCACCCAAAACAGTGCCAACAAAATTAAAAACCACTTCGTCAACATCAACTACAACAACATCCTCAGCCACTTCATCGTCACTATCAGTATCATCCTCATCAGCACGACGAAAGGAGAACGAACGACAGAAATCTGCCCAAGATGTACAATTTATGCTCAATATTAAGGAGAATAGTTACAACAATAAAAAACAAAGTCAGGATAACATGTCTCTAACTACCGAAACTCCATATGCCAGCCATCAAAATGATAGTGAACATTTAGAAGAATTGAAGAATTTACGCAAAGATTTTGATACCATGAAAATTCGCGCCGAAAAGGCTGAACGTGAAAAGAGCGATATTTTACTGAGACGTTTAGCTTCCATGGAAACAGCTCCTAATCGAACAGCAGCTTCTGAAGCTCTTATGCTCCAACAAAAAGTAAATGAGCTTAAAGATCAGCTGGAAAAAGTCAATGATGAAAAACGTAAACTTAATACTAGGATGAAAGATATTGAAAATAATCCGAAAAACTCTGACCATGAGTTACGACGAAAACTTCAAGCTGCCGAACAAATTTGTGAAGAATTGATGGAAGAAAATCAAGAGGCCAAAAAGGAAATTATGAATTTACAAGCTGAAATGGACGAACTTCAAGATACTTTTCGAGATGATGAGGTCAAAGCTAAGACGAATCTACAAAAGGATTTAGAGAAGACCACTAAGAATTGTAGAATCTTAAGTTTCAAATTAAAGAAATGTGAACGAAAAATCGAGACGTTAGAGCAAGAACGTCAAAGTAGCGGTAACGAAGAGTTAAATGCCAAAATTAAACAATTAGAGGACGAGTTAAGATTTTCACAAGAATTAACCAAAAAATTGCAGGTAATTATTAAGAATATTTTTCACTATCAAGTATAGACTTTAGAAAAAGTAAAAAAATCAATTTTGATGAACCTGTTCAATTTAGGGCTTAAAAGTGTTCTTTTTATGTTGGGTTCAAAGAGATAGGGTAGAAGGGGACAGTTTCGCCACTGGGCCATATATACCACCCCCCTATTTTCGCTGTATTTAAAATAATTATTGAACTGTTCATTTCCATAATTTGTACAGTTTACTGATCGTCTTTCATGTCACCAAATTTCAATTCGTACGTAGGGTTGCCATATTTGAAAAGTGAAAAAAAAGTACATTGATGAAAAAAAAACAGTACTTTTCAAAAAAAAACAGTACATTTCTGTATTTATTGTTAACATAACTGTTACTTCAATACATCACATATTTACTTAAAATAAGTTAATACACTGAACCAAATAGCGTAGGTAAAATCAACAAAAAAAATTTTGTAGATCTTTAACGAAATTTTGTCAATTTTTTTTTTTAAGATTTAACAAATTTTATTCAAATCAACAAAATTTCGTCAAGTTTACATCCTCTAAAGAAGTAAAATTGCCTAAATTTCATCTAATTGACTAAATTTCGTCAATTGGCTAAAATTATTAGTTTGGCCACCATTACTTTTTGCATTGGGCAGTCGTGAAAAAAAATTGTGTTTTGCTAAAATTTATTTATTTTTTCATGCAATTGCTAAAGCTTTTAAGTTTTTGCCATGTTTTTTTTGCATTATAAAAGCGTCTTCAAATTCGACAAAACTTGCATGTGAAAATGAAACTTTATGTAAGTAATGATATATGTATATAATAATTAAATTTATAAACTAATTTTTATTTTTATTAATGTTTTTAGGTATTCTACACATTAGGCAAAGATAAATAAGTTTCCGTCCGGAATTTAAATTAACACATTGGAAATATGAACACAGGGCAGCAGTTTCTTCATCTTTAATAAATTCATTCCCTTTTTGTAAGTTTATATATAAATTATTTTTTGTACCTATTATTATAATTTTTTTAGTTATTTTTTATTTTGTAATTTTTTTGTTTATTATAGTTAACATTTTTAAGTTATTAAAATATTAACATATTCTTTTTAATAAAAAAATTAATATAATTTCAAAAATAAAAATAATTTTTATGGATATTTTATTTTTTGAAAGGGTAGAAAAATGTAGTAAAATTGATAAAATATCGTGGAATCGACGAAAATTATTTTGTTAAATTGATGATATTTATTCAAATTGAATAAACTATTTTATTCAAATTGACGAAAATAATTCTGTTAATTTGACAAAATTTCGTCAAATTTATCTCAAATATAAATTAACGATAATTTTATTCAAATCAACACCCCTGCTTTGTTAGCTGTATAATGATTGTTCTTTCGTCAAATTAACATGCTTTTTCGTAAATATTACTGCCGTATTTGGTTCGGTGTAGAAAACATAAAAACGTTTTAAAACTATGAGAACATAACGGTGACATAACATTTAATTCAATAACATAACTTTTACTTCAATACATCACATTTTTATTTAAAAAAAAGTTAAAAAAAACATAAAAACAACTATAAGAACATAACGGTGACATAACATTTAATTCTATATATCACATATTTTTTAAAAATAAGTTGATAAAAACATAAAACACATATAAGAAACTATGAAAACGTAACGAAAAATATTGAATTTGTTTCAAAAGGCAATCATATAAGATCTAGTTGAATAAATAGTATTTTAAGTTACTAATTAGATCAAAAACACAAATTCAACGTCGTTTTTCAAATAATATTAATCTTAGTTTGAATAAACGAATTACCAATGCTACACCATATTTAACTTTCGTTTAAGAACTACCCACTATATTTTCAAACTAAATTTTGATTTTGAACTAACAAATTTTAAAAGTTAGTAATTTAATTTCAAAAATTGTGAAAAGAATTTCCAATTTGGTAATTAAATTTAAAAAATTACGAGTTGAATTTTAAAATTATTATTATTATTGTACACACGAAAAAAACATGGTTAAAAAAAATATATATTCTTTGTACACGCAAAAAAACTTGTTTATATAAAAATATGTAAAATATACAAAAAAAAAAAAAACAGTACAAAAACAGTACAAATCCAAAAAAACAGTACTTTTGCGTACTGTTTTAGGTGTTGTGAATAAAACAGTACATTTTTCAAAAAACAGTACATGTACTGTTTAAAACAGTACGAATGGCAACCCTATTCGTACGTGATAGAGGAAAAACATATTTTGTGTTTTTTTGGTTGCAAAAAAAAAAATAAAAATAAAGTTTTAGTATATTTGGGATTACTTTTTCATTTCTTGTATAAAAGCAAAATACCGTTTATGATGTCAAAGAGTTAAGATTAATTTATAATATTAGGGTGATTTTTTAAAAATTTATTTATAAAAATTGTAAAAAATAAAATAAAGCTACTGATTGTGGGGCGCATACGCTAGAAATAATAAAGCACTTTTATAAAGTGCTTTATTATTTCAATATAGTTTTATTATTTCGGAATTCTATTTTATAAAAAATCATATGAAGCGGTTCTAGTTCTGAAGGGGCTTAGTTCCAATGCATTTTTCAAGACATTCATGAAGAGTTTTATTAATTCAAAGACCTTCTTAATATTAAAAATTTTTTTGATAGTGTATCGTAAATACTATAAATACTTTATTGTCGGAAAGATTCATTAGATTTGAAGATGAAGATTTTTATTTATTCTACAAACGTTTCATAAACATTGACTTTAATGAAATATATTTCATAGATTCTACGTAAAGTTTGAATGGACGAGTTCCAGTGCCAATGTTCATTAAAGCTATAAAGAAATTCATTGCTGAAATGAAGATAGTTCTCTCAGTGTACCGTAATATGAAAATTACTTATAGAAGATAATCATTGGAAGCAAAATATATTAAAAAGTTCTCAAACACAAAAATTTCTAACACATTTGAAACCCATTTTCCATCTTAAAATATAGTTTTGTTCAGCAGTTTCTAACCAAATATTTCTTACTTTTGTCTCCTCTATCAAAATACCAAAGTTTTATTTAGGGTCTAATTCTCCGCCCCATGTGATTTCTCCAGTTAGTTAATATTTTATTTGATACATTTATTTTAAAGATATATAAAATAAAATTTCCATAGCCTTCTTTACTCTACTTACGAAGTTTAATGTTTATTTTGCAGGGTTCGTCTAAAGTACACTTATTAGTTAAATTGATCTCGATTAACTAGGTTTCTCTTCTTGTTCAATCGTTCTTTGATAATTTCCTTCAATAGTTCTTTAGATCGTTTGTTTGATAACTTTTAAGAGAATTATTCATATTTGACACTTCTTTTTAACATTCAAAAAATAAAGCCTACAAAATTGAAAAAAAAAAAAAATAAAATTAAACTCGAAAGCAACATAAAGAAAAGAAATATTACTCAAACGACAAAAAAGAACGAAAAGTGCGAAAAACCTATAAGAGCTGAAGATTGCGAATTAGCTCACTAGTTCAAAGTAAAAATTAGTTCAATTGAAGGCTTATTGTAAAAACTTGATATGCAACATTTATTGTTTTATGGATTTTCGCTGTTTTATAGAGAACCATTGATTAATTTTTAATATAAGTCTTGCTTAAACACTTATCTCAAGTACCCAGAAAATAAAAGTCCTGTAGAAGATAAAAGTCCTGTGAAGTTTTAAACTTTTAAAAGGCGAAAACAAGCTAGAAATAAAATGTAGCTTATCAAGTTTTTGCAATAAGAACTTCAATTAAACTAGGTCGTTCACGAACTAAGCAACTCTAGGCTGGAGCAGCTTTAGGTTAAAAAAAATGAACAGACATTTTGATCATACTGGGTTTTAGTATAACCCTAACAATGCTCAAAAAGACCTTTTTTAAAATATCCTGTGGCGAGCCTAAACAATTTTTTGAGTTTGAAAAAAATTTCTACCTTAAAGCTCATTTCAGGTGTACATACAACACTCCTGAACATTGGCTTAATTTGGGTAAGGGGAGTGCGAAAATACTATTAGTTTTACTATCAGTTATTTGGGATCCCGCGATTTTTCGGGATTCTGGTATTTGTTAATGTTAAAAAAAAAATTCGGTAACCACAACAAAATTATTCAATTGGGAACAAATTTGATTACCAGTACTAATATGTTTTCTTTGTGCACCTTTCACAGAGGAATTTCTGTAATTTTGATGGTAAATATGTTTTGAAGACAATATTTGCTATGTTCGGTAATCTAACATCTAAAATGAACACATTGGGATTATTACGAGTGCACTGCAAAGAATTGTAAACAGAAAAAAAATAAGAGAAAATTCAAGAAAAAACTTAAATTGTAGCAACAAATCTAATCCCGGGATTTCACATTTGGCATCCCTAGTACACAACCTCAAAAACCTCACAACGCGAAAAATTGCGTTTTTAATCGCTGTTTTCTCAAAATAGTGACGTGTTGGGAAAATTTTCAAAACAGATTTGGAATTAGCGAGACAAAATCTATTAAAAATAAGTATCACGGATTAAACCTAATCGACTTTTATCTCATTTTCTGACAGTGTGTAATTAGTCGATCCAAATAATCGGTTAAAATAGGTCTATTAACCGGTTAAATTTTTATATAAAGTTTTTTAACTTTGGGTAAAAAATGTCAAAAAAGCTTAGAAATAAGAAACAGTATCTAAATTATTATTAAATTCTTTTAAAATCGATAGAAAATTAGTCATTTTACAAATGCTTTTAATTATAAATTATAGATTGAAGCAGAAGATTTACGTAATCCTGGTAAGAAAAAGCCTCCTATGCTTGGAGTATTAGGTAAATCTACTTCAGCCGATAACAAGATTACACGAGAATCTTTAACCAGAGGTGGATCTCAGGAAGATCCTCAACAATTACTAAGAGATCTACAGGACTCCGTTGAAAGAGAATCTGATCTGAAGGATCAACTTAAGTTTGCTGAAGAAGAGGTAAGTAATTGAATCTCAAATTAAGCATTTTAAACATTTTCAGCTTTATTTTCTCTTCAAAAACTTCCTAAGATAAGAAAATTAAAAAATCCATGTAGGAATCCTCTTGTCAATAAAGGAATTCAAACTCAGGAAATTTATGAAATTCTAAGATTTCCAAGATCGACACAAACCGATAACAAAGAAACAATAAAAATACAAACCGATAATGAAGTACTAAATAAATATGCCGAAACTAATGTCAATTTTTCTGGAATTAGAATGGAATTGTGCGACAAATGCACACAAACTGTGGAAATTGTCGATGGTACTAAACCATTCTTAGGTATTGTAAAGGAATCTTGTGAAGAAAGTACACAAACATTGGAAAATGAGAATCCCTTGGAGAAGCGAGATGTGATCAACATGCCTGACATTTTCAGGCGCTGCCATGATAGAGAACGTTCACCATTTGCTGCAATATTACCATCTGGGTCCACGCGATCGCCCTCATCTACGTTATTATTTCCAAGTCTAATATCACATGCCCTAAGAACCGGTGCTGGGGCAGGTACTAAGTTTTTAGTTACATATTAGACTTGAAAAAGTTTCTTTAAGTGTTTTTCCTCGTAATATTCTTTGTTATTTGCCACTAATTTTGTTATAACATGTTGGTACTGTTTTGATTATATTTTTTACTTAGCGGCTTCTCAAACCATTCAGACCCATTGGAATTTCGAAATTTATATTGTTATATGTAGCACTTGTTTATTGTTATTGGCTAAAAAAGAGTTTTATTTTGTTTAATATTTACAGGCTGAAAATTTACGGAAAAAAGTTGCCCGTATGGAGGATGAAAATGATTCTCTAATGATGCAGTTGAAAAAAAATGGCAACACGCTCTAGAAGTATGATAAGTTGTGTTTAAATGTTTCTCTATTGTAAAAGATAATAATTAAAAGAAAGCTTTTAAACTTTTAACATTTTCAACTAAAAATCGCCAAATTTGGTTATCAAATTTAAAATCAGTTGTAAAAACCAACGGAATTGATGAATTTGAAAACCAAGACGATTGGATTGCTAACATTTTTTCCGAGTGTATGTATACATTAAGATGGCAGAATATTGTAATACGCGGGGTTAATAATGGGTATTAAAATAGTAAAAAAAAAAAATTATTTTTAATTACATCAACATATATGTATCCATTTATGAACACGTATGAACTCATTCATGTTAACATATAAAGGCAGTCAAGTTTAAAAATGTCCATACACCCCCATATGTGATTCATATATTTTCATATAGGTGTTCATATGCCTTGTATGAAAATGTATGGACATGTATGATCATACATATAAATATTACTTTAATTTTCGTTAATGCACACACATGAACATATATGATTACTCATATGAACTTGTATGAATCATTTATGATGGATGTATGGATGCATGTGGACATGTATAAAGCATGTGTGTTCATGTATGGATCCATATATGTAGATTTTTAACAGGGAAATTAATTCCTTTTAAAACATAACTTTCAAGATTCAGATCACAGGAAAAAATTCTTAAAGTTCAAATTTTCTTTTCTATTACAAGTTTTCAAAGCAAAACCTCGGTAATTTGTTGATATTGCAATTCATATTACCCTTTACCATCTCAATACTTCGCACTTAATAAACAACTTACTCATAATATTTTACATGACCATCCATTAGTAACACCAAATTCACACGTTTGGAAGTTTTTATGATATAATTATAATTTCAAGAAACAATATTGACGAAAATGTGGCTTTTTTTAACTTTACCCCTTCTGATTTGAATGAAACTTGATATAGGAAATCGATTACTATTGGAATATGATAAAACGATTTGTTTATTTTTTAAAGTTCGTTCTCTTTCGTGTTTTATCGCTGCTTAAAGCTGTTATTTTTTTAAAATGATTTTATATTATGTTTTAGAGGATATATTGATTAGGTTAGGCTAGGTTAGGTCGAAAAGAGGATTCGGAGAAGGGAAATGTTTCCCTAATCCGACTCAAGTCCCTGAGGACTTACACCTAAGCCATAAAGTCGGCTTGTTATGTGCTCTAGAAATCGGTCTCATGTCATATTCCTAACACAGGAACTCCGTCGCACTGACGAAATTCCCCAACCTCTTCCATCCTATGTCTATAAGATCCCCCAATGTGGATATTGGGCCACTGGATAGTATTTCGACCCGGATCCATGAAAAATTTTCCAACACTACACCCTACACAATCCCGAGGGGATTAACGTGCCACAGAGCGTCGTGACCGAACTCTCTGAAATCCTGTAGCAGTCCCACTCTGGGTAGCAATACCCTGGCAACTGGTCCAAAATAGAACGGTGCCCGGTAATATGGCCATTACTGTCCCATTCCCCGGTTTCATATTGATAAATCTGCAAATTGATTAATCTGCAAACAAATATTGAAAAAAAGAGATGCATTTTGAGATATTTGCGAAACAATGACAGTTTTTTAGCCTTTTAAAAAGCTTCACATATCTTAGAGAAGACAACCTTAGCTTTGAAATGAGATATTAATTCTTAAAATCGGACTAGTAGTTCAGTAATTACGACCATTCGAACAGTATGTATTTTTATAAATTAATAAAAAAAAATAACAATTTTAACCCTCTTTTATTTGTATTTGGCCATAAGTGCGCCAAATGAGTCTTTTATAATAAGAATTGAAGCTATTTCGATAGAAAACTAAATATTTTCTGCAATAATTTTTTGTGTGTATAGCACGGGTTGGAAGCGAGAAAGCGTTAAAATTAAAATTTTGTAAATTAAAAAAAAGAATTAAATAAACACAATTTTCAAAAATTTGAAAACATATTTACGTTGACTGGAAACCGTTGATACTAAACACAAAGTAAGATTGAAGTTTCAACTTTTAAAAAAAGCTTTAACTTTGGTCCAAGTACATACATGATTCCGAAAGGATGCCTGTAAAAACATTGCCTTTACTGGAAAACGTAGGAGCGGATTTTTATGAAATTTTGTAGAAAGATTATAGTAAGTAGTATTAGCAAAGTTTTTAAGACTAACCAATATATTTTGAAGTTAAGGTGCGTTTTCGTTAAATTTCTCATTTTTCGAAAAACGAAAACCGCTTCTTAAGTTAAAACACAAAAAGTGTATTTTTTGGACTGTAGTTATATCTTGGTAAGATGAATAATTTATGCCCGAAATTGTTAGTTTTTATGGATAAGTTTTTGAGATTCGCTTTAAACAATATCGCCTAAAATAGGCAACCAAAAAAATTGGTTGAACATACTGTTTATTTTTCGTGCCGAACAAGTGGTATAAATTTCATTGCAAAAAAGTTTACCCCGGTTGGATTGTTAAGCAGCAATAAAATGCGAACACCGACGAATTAAAAAAAAAACAAAACAAAAATTGTTTTGTCACTAATTAGGAGATAACATATATAAAGTTTCATGCAAATTGGAAGGGGATGAGCTGATGATTATCAATGTTGCTTTTGGAACGGCCCAATTAGTTTTTGACAAAGAATTTTGAACTTTTTAATAAATGTTCAATGTAAACATAAATAATAATATCGTGACAGACATCTTCCCGAAACTACGAGTATCATATTCTGGTTCCAACTTGGATATCATTAACGTGTTTCCACATAAGCCCAAAAAAAAAAACACCAAGAATTTAGCATAATTTTTAAATAAAATCGCTTCTTGCTCCTGTTAAATACGTCCGACAATGAAGGCGACCAGTTGATGTTCATGAGTTGCCACGTTTTTGAAAAATAGGCGCAAAAGAACTTCATTTAAAATAGCTGGACAATTAGGAATAACGAAAAAAACGCATAGATACCCCGCTATTAAATTATATATACATTAACACACATGATATTTGACTCAAATCAGCTACAAAATCCTTACCAAAACTCATGTTTTAATGGCACTGAATAAAATAATATACTTGGAAGTTATCGGACATGTTTGATATACCAGTGCATGTGTCTTTAAACCCCATATTACTGAATACCTAATTAGTCTCCTCTTTCCTTAAAATAGAATAAAAGAGTTGAAAAAATTTGTTCATTTTTGACCTCTCTTTGTAACACCTAGACAAAGAGAAAATATAAATAAGTTTCATCAATATTCGTCTAATGTAACAATTTCATGGATATTTATGAAACATTTCATAAACCACAAGCATTATAATGACCATATCATAGACTAACTAGACCGGACATGAAAGTTTAAAGTCTGGCAGCACTGACAAAATTTCCTAAAAATACTGCCGATGGCAACTGTTACATTGAACGAAAACCTATGAAACATTTCATAAATATGATGAAACCTTTCCTTTGTGTGTAAACATAAGATTACACTGTGTGTAATTTTTTAAGTCATGGCAAAATAACCATATACGGACACCACTACGTGAAAAAAGACTAAAAAAAAGACCCGTGTCTCCCAATTTTTCCCAAGAACAAAAATTGCGAATATATAAAATCAAAAAAACTTCACCTTCCAGATCAAAATCGCAAAAAACTTAAAAAAATTCGATTTTTTTTTACCTTTTTTCCCGTGTTCAGGTCCATAGGCAGCAAACCGTTCAAAATTCAAGGAAACAATCAACCACAAAAATTTACCGAAGATCTCAATAAACAAATTTCTAGAACATATAAACTTCCTAGAGATGATTCTTAACACTGTATAGGTAACGCGCAAAAGTGAAAAATTTGCCGAAAATTTTTTAATTTCATTTTTTTTACCTTTTTTCTCCTGTTCAGGTGCATAGGTAGCAAACCGTTCAAAATTCAAGGAAACAATCAACTACAAAAATTTATCTAAGATCTCAATAAACAAATTTCTACAACATATAAACTTCCTGGGAATAATTCTTAACACCGTTTAGGTAGCGCTTAGGTAGCCGCAAATGTGAAAAAAGTGACGCGGTGAAAGTTATATAAAGTGCTACAACATAATTCGTACACAACAATGGCAACTGACAGTTTCAGTATGCAGTGTGAAAAAATTGATTTATTTTGCTACGTTTGCGGTCATCAAACCAGAAAAAAAACATCTACAAGATTTCAAAAGGAAAATAATCGTTTAACTAGTGAATTCAAAAGAGCATATACATTGTTTTTCGACGAAGTGGACTTGACCGGTGAAAATTACACACCTAATACAGTGTGTCGCCAATGTTATAACAATCTCATGGCATGGTTGAGTGGAGGCAGAGGTACTATGAAGTATTGTAAGCCGGTAAACTGGATTAATCGCCCAGGTGATCATGATGCAACCAGTTGCTATGCATGCGTAAATTACACATGTCGTCTAAATCGACATGCTGAGAAGAACAAAATTTATAAAGCAACTGCAACAGCCACACTACCAGTGCTTGCACCTGAAAATTTTGTATCACCAAAGCCGCCAACTCCAGATCGTACTACAGAATTTACAGCAATGAGTAGAGCAAGTGGTGTTACTTATGAAGATCAATTTGATACCGATTATGAGCCCCAACAGGGAAGAGATGGACCACAACTAATAACACAAATGGAAATGGATTTCATTGTGGCCATATTGGGATTATCGCAGCGACTTGCAATATTTTTGACAGCTTTTTTAAAGCAAAGAAAACTCACACATGCTAATGTTAACTCTACGGCGTACCGCAAACGACAAGCTGAATTTCAGATGCTCTACACTTTAAATGATGACAATTCGTTCGCTTACTGCAACGATATAAAAGCTTTGGTGGTAAAAATGGGAATGAACTACATCGCTAGTGAGTGGAGATTATTTATTGATGGTTCTGTTTCAAGCTTGAAAGCAGTGTTGTTGCATGTGTCGAACCGAAAACCTTCCATTCCGCTAGCAATGGGTATCAACATGAAAGAAAGCTATGAAACATTGAAAAAACGGTGTTAAGAATAATTCCCAGGACGTTTATATGTTCTAGAAATGTGTTTATTGAGATCTTAGGTAAATTTTTGTAGTTGATTGTTTCCTTGAATTTTGAACGGTTTGCTACCTATGGACCTGAACACGGGAAAAAAGGTAATAAAAATCGAGTTTTTTTAAGTTTTTTGCGATTTTGATCTGGAAGGTGAAGTTTTTTTGATTTTATATGTTCGCAATTTTTGTTCTTTATGACAAGAGCTACAACTTTGCCTCAGAGAGTAAATCGAAATTCTGAACGGTTTGCAAGATATGAGCCTGAGAAAATGATTACTTTTTTGCGAAAATGATACCGAGGCCCCAAATCTTTGGCGGCCCATAAAAAAAAAAGATCATGACTTTGGGAAAAATTGGGAGACACGGGTCTTTTTTTTTTAGTCTGTTATCACGTAGTGGTGTCCGTATATGGTTATTTTTTTTCGTGTTGCACTGTGTTAGTTAGCTAAAAGAGTGTCTTTTAGATTTGTCCTCTACAACATATTCAAATTTAATTAAGATCTGAGGGTCCACGGAATACGTCCCTTGTTAGACATAAAATTATGGATATCCGTCTTTCCAATTAAGGTTGAACAGCTATTTGACGGCCTCGAAGTCTAGGGGAAAAAATAATAGGGTCGTGTAGAATGCTAACTTTATAGTACCAGGTTTCTATGTTCCTTGGTACACGGGCCGCCTTAGTGAAAACGCCAGGAGTTTTTTTCTGACAAAAATGGAGAGCCTCCCTATGGGATCTCTCCGATCATAATGAAATTCAGATATGTACACTCAAAAAACAAAAGTATGTAAAGTCAACAACATTTTTTGTTGGGAAGACCCTTGAAGAAAAATTTCTAATATTAGAAAAAAAAAATTCTAAATGTAGCAAAAATTTTGATCAATTTTTTGGAAAAATGTTGCTTACTTTACTAACCTTTGTTTTGAGTGTATGTGATAGAGCAGACAAAAATAAGGTATACTTATTTTTTATTAATCTCATATTCAGGGGTAAAAATAAACATTATGGTCAAAAACTTTCTAATTCTTCATTTTTAGTAATTAAATTCAATGTGATCCCAAAACGAATTCTGAGAAATTAAAGGCAAAATCACACGCTATGCATCCATATCTACTATTTAACTTTATGGGTGATACGAATTTACAAATTATTGTAAATTCTCTTTTGAAAATCAAAATACCTGGAAATAGTAGACATGGGTAGATAGAGGTAGATAGCGTGTGAATCAACAACATTCACACATTTTCCTAAATTTAGCTACTTTTTTTTTGATATTAGGAAATTTTCTTCAAGGATCCTCCCAGCAAAAAATTTTCCTGACTATTTTTTTTGAGGGTAGATATATTTGTCATAATGTCAAAGAAATAACAAAAACAACAAAATTATCGCAATTTGTATTCTCATCTTCCATATACTAGTTACTCTGTTATTTTGACAGATCTTGTAGCAATGTAGTGACATCTATTTACGTTAATCAATAATAGAAAATCATATGTTTTCAATTAGTGTCAGTTACATTTAAATTTGCACAAGCACTTGCTTACTACTTATTTCAAATTTATTTTTATCGGGACACACATTAATTGCAATTTTAGTAATTAAATTCGCTAAAATCACAAAAATTATTTAACAAATTCATTTGTTGTAGGCTGGTCCATATGCGGATTTCATTCTTGCCTAAGGAAGTAATATTTTCGGTTTATTTAGTATTGTACCAAAGAACTTCAAATAAATGGGGTACCAAATAAAACATCTTTTGATGACGCATTATCTGGTGTATTAAACATGTCCGATAATTTTCAATAATTTTTTTATTAAGGAAATGTGTTTAAAGTGACATTACAACTAGCGTTTACTGCCTATTTAATTTAATCGATGTGGTGTCTGATCTTTTGCCGCTATTCATAACAGTTCGCCTTTTATGCGACTTTTCTTGATAGTGGCTTTTTACGTTTATTATAAATATTAAAAAAATGGCAACCCTTAGTTATTACATAGGCCACATGGGTATCAAAATTCTTGTTTTGTCAGAGTACTTCAACTATGCGTACAAATAGATCTGAACTTGTTAATTTCAGACAAGTTTCCATACAAAAAAGTAATAATTTTGACCCCGTCCTTATACACGTGAAAATTAATGACCATTGTTTTTTCTCCTTAATCACATATCTGAATTTCGATACGATCTGAGGGAACTATCGGGAGACTTGTAATCCACAAACACCGTTTGATAGTTTTAGGCTTTAGCCGTAGTAATTTGGGATCGGCTTTCGTCTTTGGCTGGGACCCTTATAAAATATAATGGTCACTCCATATAAAGAACTTAAAATAATCTGAATTATCTCAAATTTCCACTATATTTTCCCAATAATCATAAATTCGCCTGATATACATACATTCGGTTTAAGTTGAAAAGGCGTTCTATTAAAAAATGATTAAGCTTAAAAAAAACTAATAAAGCTATAATTAATTTATGTTTGTTAATTCATTATTTTCCCTTTTCCTTACTGTTCCTAAATAATCTGAACTAAAATACGTTACATTGCCATTTTTTTACAGCTGCTCATAAAAATGAAATTGGGTTTTATAAAAATTGAATCTCATAATCCTCTAATATTCGTTAAATCATAGTCTTTCGTTAATGCATGTTTGAGTTGCTATATTTTTAAGATACTATTCTATCCTTCTCATGTATTATTTTTTAAAAAACAGCTCGTAAACTTAGTCCTACGCCACATCGTTTGGCTCCAGAAGTTCAAGCGGAGCGAGATGAAGGTATCTCTGATGAAGATGATCCAGCCGAATTACGTATATTATTGGAATTAAATGAACAGGAGGCTTCTATATTACGACAAAAGGTTGAAGAATTAGAAAGACAGAACACTGAATCTAAAAAACATGTTCGAGAACTTCAAGACAAACTGATAACCACAACAGACAAAAAGGGTTTGTCATTATCTTCCTCGAGTTCAGCTTCAGAGAAAAGACTTAAAGCTTTAAATGATGAATTGGAACAACTTAGAAGATCTATTACGGAAAAGGATAAACATATCGAAAGATTACAATCTGCCGCTTCCGCTCAACCTGGTGTTAACGCTAAACGTCAATTGGATATGGTTGAACAAGAAGCTGGTATTTTACGTTCTAAAATAACATCCTTGGAAGCCGAAAATGAACGTATACAAAAAGAAAACAAGCGTCTGCAGCTGCTATCATTAAGAAAACAATCATCAACTGAGAAGAATGGAAATTCTGCGGAACTTTCAAAGCTTAAAGATACACTCACAGCTGTTGAAGGAGAAAGAGATAGTCTTCAAATAAAACTAAAACGAATTTCACAAGAAGCTGATGAGAAACTACCTCCCAGAGCTGCTATACGTATAACGGATCTGACACCAAAAAATCAATTAAAGAAATGGATAGAAGAATTAGACGATGAAATAACCGAAATGAGAGCAATCGTATCAAATAGTGGTGCTCATAATGTTAAAAATCTAGAAAATGAGAAAAAATCGTTAGAAGAAGAGTTAAATAAATACAAGTCGAAACTCAGTCAAGCTGAAACAGATTTGCGTAAGTGATTGATATCCTGATGACGCAACTTTTCGGTATTTTAAAAACATAATCTTATTTAATTTCTCTTACAGAAAAACTTAAGTCATCCTCAACATCCACTCCTAAAGTAGCAGATTTGGAAAAACAACTCAAAAAAGCTGAAGAAGAAACCAAACAATTGAATTCTAAAATCAAGGATTTTGAGGATAAAATCAAGAAGCAAGATAGTCTGGTAAGGAAATATAAGGAATCTATTTAATGAAAAACGACATTAAGTTAATAAAAAATATTTTTAAGATAAAAAAATCTGAAGCCAGCAAATCCTCACTGGAACAACAAACAAAATCGGACAAGGAAAAACTTACCAAATTAGAAAAGGATTACGAAAAGGAACGCAAAGACCGTGAAAAGTTGGAAGGCAAACTAACACAAAAAGATAGTGAATTGCAGCAAGCCCGTAAAGCATCTGATAAAATTAAAACAAATTTAGAAAACGAAATTAAAGATCTTAAAACAAAATCCTCCAAATCCGACTCAAAACAAGTACAAGATCTCAAAAAACAACTGGAAGAATTACATGAATCTCTTAGCAGCGAATCGAAACGTTATAACGATCTTAATTCCCAATGGGAAAAACTATCGGAGGAAACAATACTAATGAGAGCTCAACTGTCCACTGAAAAGAATAATTTGCAAACTGAACTGAACAATGCCAAACAGAAAATATCCGAATTAGAAACAATACGCGTTAATCGTTCTGAATTAGCTAAAAAGCTAAATGATGCCCAAAAAAAGATACAAGAATTGGAAACTAAAACTATGAAGAGTGGAGCTTCGGATTATGAAAAGACAATGTTGCAGCATAAATTGGAAGAAAAAAATCAAGAATATGATCGTCTTAGGCGAGAGAATGAAATGAATATAGATTTGGTATTCCAGCTGAGAAAAGATAATGATGATATAAATCGGAAATTAAATGATTTTAGTCGCATTGAACAGGCTCAATCATCGCTCAATGGGCATAGTGCCAATTTGGAAAGTGAAATAAAATCGTTGAAAATGAAGTAAGTAGACAGTAAGAGCTTTCCAAATGCACTTTGCAAATATTTTCAAGAATGGTTTCACGGTCATTTAAAAATTTATATACAGATTTTTAAGAATTTGTTAAAAATAATCGGTTTATGA
>JAEKOY010000531.1:0-25000 GCA_021234595.1 Delia radicum
ATTTGTTATGTTAAATCACAAACTCAATGAGCATTTCTTGTCCTGATGATACAAAACTTAAAATATCAAAGAAATAACAAAAACAACAACAAAATATTATCACAATTGGCTTTGTCATCTTCCAAATTTATTTTTGTTATTTTTACAAAGAATATTTATATTGTTTGCACTTTCCCTGGTTAATGCAAACACCGAGGTGGAGGGTATCTAAAAATTCGACAAAGCCGAATTTAATCTTTGTAATACCAAATTTGGCACATCGGACTTTAATGCTTCCACTTGTTGTTAATACCAACTTAAATGAAACTTTTATTTGATTAGTTCTTTTAGCCTTTTCTTTTGTGTCCTTAGTTGCGCCTCATCGTAGTTCTTACTAGGGTGTCCAGATTATTTTTTTTATTTCTGTATTTATCTCCGTATTCAACCAATCTTCGTTTTTGTAGAATTTGGATAATGCTTTAATGCATTACCACATTTTTCGTTCGTAGCCTTTAAAAATTTGCATTTTGGTGACAGCATCCTGATTTAGCTTAAGACCATATGTATTATCAATGGCTTATACTGAGCTGAAAATTTGACATTTTGGCCAAACAGGTGTTTTTTCTCATCCATGTAACTTATTACCTATTATTCTTAGCAAAATTTGTCTAAATAGTTAAGATAGCAATTTCTTCAGTCTTTCGAAAAAAAAATATTAAAAAACAAAAAAAATTCTTTTTGCCTATTTTTTTTTTCAAAATCAAAAACTTTTTTGACTTTTTTCATTGTCTATGTTTAAGAAAGAGGTTTGCTTGAGGTTTAACTTTCAAATGCAATATATTATCTTTTAACAAGACTAAAGATATACAATGTATATCTTACATTATACATATTATATATCAATGAATATGTAAATACTTATTATTTTTGAAAATTTATATAAAAAATTAATATTTGAAAAAAATTTTAACACTTCTGCCGAAAAACAAAAAAAATATAAAAAAAAATGTTTTTCTCTAATTATCTTTTAAAACTTGTTGCGGTGGCCCCACGTAATGTTTTAATACCGTAGAATAAGGTACGGCCCTGTTGAAAACCCGCGATACGCCCCTGGACTCAAAAAACTTTGCGCAGCGACGTCATGGGGGAACGATTTTTGGGCATTATCCCCAGGCCAATCACTAATGGACTTGGGAAAAAGAAACCCCAAATGGCCGTGCCCTTTCAAAAGTATAAATTTTATAAGGAAATGGGTATGATGCATATGGGACGAGCCAATAATAGGTCCATTCGTTTACACCAAAATTTGCACAAATTTGTACAAATTTGTACTGGATTTTACTGAAATGCGTTCGCGTACACATAAATTTGCAAAAGAGAGCATCTACTTAGAGAGTAAAGTGACAGTTGTCAGCAAAAAAACCTGCAAATTTTTACTGGACAAATTTTTGCCAGTAAAATCCAGTAAAATCCAGTAGAAAACAAAAACATATGATTAAATTAAGTAAACAAACAAAAATAAGCATACATTTAGTAATAAAAACATTTAAAAGAACAAAAGCTGAATTAAAAGTGCGGCAAAAACTAAAAATAATTATTTTCAACCTTAAAAAATAATTAAAGTAGTCAGTTACAATTATTATAGTAACAATTTATCAGTTTTCTAATATATGTTTTAATTGTTTTTATTTACATTAATATATTAGAGATGTAAAGCTAATGAATATATGAATACTTCTTACTGCATATTATTCAGGGTACCGAATATCAAAAATCAAGTATTCATGTATTTTCGGATGTTGTTTATCTAGAAACAAAATTAAAAGTCATGTACAAACTAAACAAGTCTAAAAGCTTCCACAAAAGTTTATTTAATAATTACAATTGCTACGAATTTATGATTATTAAAATGCAATGCATCAAGTACCAAAAACAATATATACTGGGTAGTCTAAATAACACATATTTTACAACACTAAGCTTTTTAGCGCTCATATCTTTGAATTAACCTGCAAGTTTTTGCAATTTTTCCGTTCGTTTACTTTTTTTGCAAGAGCCAGTTCTGAGAGTAAAATTTTCATTTTGCCCAAAATTTACTCATCTACTGGATTTTACTGGAAAAGTAAACGAATGGACCTAATAATATCATCTTTTTATTATATGGATCCCACCCATTTCCGGCTCTCAGGTTGTGATGGGCCACCATTACAACGGAGGATGGCTAATCCCCGGCGGACACCATCAGCGGCAGGGAGGATACTCAGGTGGCCGAGTCTTGCCACAATCAACCCCGGACTCTGCTGAAAGAAAATAAGTTTTTAATTAAAAAACTGCTGCGAAACATGTGGTGGAACGATACATACTTACCATGATGAAATTGTTCACTGAGGTTATTAAAACCCTAGCACACAACTTCTCAGCCATGAGAAATCTGAAATGAAAGAAGAATAACGTAAAATTATTAATTAAATTAATAAATAATTGCTGGAGAATAAAAACAAATTTTGTGACGATTCCACACAAAATACTTGCCGTGTTTACCTTTTTGTAGACGTGCTGAATGGAGTACACGGTTGTAAAAAAAGATAGTAAAGGGTTGAGGGATGGGAACACACCCAGAGAGGTCTGACATGAGCTAGTTGGCCACATCCCCTAGCGCCACCTAGTGGGTTCATAACAAACTTTGAAGTTAAATGAGTTTTAACTATTAAAGATATAGAAGTGATTTTAACAATTTTTATAGCACAAAGTTTTGTTAATTTAAAACAATACACACAAAAAAACAAAATACCCATTTCAATCACGAAAACCACTGATTCAATAACTTTAACTGCTGAAATTCCGCCAACAACGAAAATTGTAAATTCAATTAGAAATTGATAGCTCTTTTATTGAATTATTTTTCAATTAAATAATAACTCCTTTGATTAAAAAGTGGTCAATATATATCGTATATCTTCAAAAACCCAAAAATAATAAAATAATCTTCTAAATTTTGATATTTTAGACTGTTTTGTAGAAAATAAATAATATGGTTTTGTAAATAGTATATAGATTTGTATTATTTTGTATTGTAAAATTTACTGTCTGAACACCATGGGTTTGCTTTTGGGCTTATCCAACCCTCTCCAACTAACATATTTTCAGGTTCCATTTTCATTGACAGAATCTTTTTAGGTAAATTTGTGGTTTCTGAATGATATATTTTTTTCCCAAAATGTATTAAGAGGTAAAAAAAACCCGTAAAATAACATATTTGTGCATACACCTGCCTATGTTTAAGAAAGAGGTTTGCTTGAGGTTTAACTTTCAAATTCAATATATTAACCTTTAGCAAGACTAAAGATAGACATCGTCGATATATAAATAAATAGGTACATATTTCTTCTTTTTAAAAATTTATAAAAAATTTAATATTTAACATTTTTTTAACACTTTTGCCGAAAAACAACCAAAATATAAAAAAAACATTTACTCTAATTACCTTTTAAAACTTTGAAGTTAAATAAGTTTTTTTCTATTAAAGATATTAAAATGCTTTTAACGATTTTTTATTTTGAATATGAATTTTTTTTTTGTAACCCTGGAAACTTCTAAAAATATGTGCACACTAGGGTTACAAAAGTTTACCTATCAGCACGTAATAAGCAATAATGGTTTAATAATAGAAATCGCTTCTTTAGATCGTTTTGAAACGAAAACCACCCGCATAAAGTTCATTTTCTTAAAATGCATTTTTTCAAATTTCTAACATTAAAGTTGTACTAGTTGACTAGTTTGATGTCTATATCGTAACACAGCGCTTTAATCTGTTTTATTTAAATCCGAGAAACACTTCAAATTTGAAAACGCTTGTGTGTTTTTAAGTAGGACATTGTTATAGCTAAATATTAATTTTTAGTTTAAATAAACAAAAAGTTAATTATGCGGAAACATTTTTGAAAACCGCGAAAAAAAAATAAAATTCCGTTACTTTATATAGGTTAGCTAAAATTTGATAATTACAAAAAAAAAATTAAAAGCTATAACCCTTGTGCACACAGAAACTTTCGACTTCTAATAACCCAATTAAAAAAATTAATACGATGCTCTATATAATCATACGAAATTTAATATGGGTCTCAATACAGTTTTATCCAAGAAATGGGCCCATAAAACCCAGTACAACATTTTTCAACACATTTGGGACTTAATTCTGGGAATTGCACGTGAAAGTAGCCCCAAAATTAAGAACTTCTGCATCATTCGTTTTGTCAAGTTGGCTACAGTAATAATTTAATGGCCATACGAATTGTTTGGCTCAAGGCAGATTTTTAGCACTTTTTCTTTTGTGTCTGAAACAAAGTTTAGATATTGAATAGGAGAAAAAAATGCGGAACCATCCTACCCGAAAAAAGTGCATCCGGTGCCTTAAAAATCGCAAAAAGGCCCATTTTTCAAATTTTTTGCTTAATAACTGGATTACAAATCCACAAATATGCTGTTTTTTTCTTTATTAACTTTATTATGCATAAAAATAAAAAAAGGATTGCATTAGAATGCAAGCTTAAAGCTGCTAGAATAGGGTTTGACAGGCAGCCTTAGGGGGGGGGGGGGGGGGCGGAAGTGAAAGTTAAGAAGAAGGAAGTCTTTCTTTTTTATGGTGAACTTGTAAAGGACGGTCAGAAAAGTGGTAGCAACATTTTTTAAACAACAACAGCAACAAATTGAAACTTTATTAAAGTTTTTTTGATATAAACACAATATTGTTTTAATAATAATATTAATAATATTTTTTTTAAAAGCCAATTAAATTAGCAGAATATATCGAAAAGCTGTCATCCACCACAACTCCACCTCTGTCTAGACCCAACGCTGGAGAAGCCACATCAGCACCGCCAAGCCTGGGGTGCTTGGGTATAAATTTAAGGTTTTAGAACAGTTTAGGAAAGATTTACTAAGAGGACTGAAGACCGGACCGGACTGAATCTGAAAAAACAAGAAAAGAGAAAAATTAAAATTATACAAAAAGAATTAAGCGGAAATTTCTAGATAGGTGCGGTTAATTTATTTAAATAAAAAAAACCCCGGCTATAATAAACGGTGTGCAGGGATTCTGTGTAGTATTTAAGTATTTCTGTGTAGTATTTAAGGGAAAAATTGCCCCATCTATAGAAAACCGATGTTTCCCCTAACCTAGAATGAAAAAGGGAAATTTTAATAAATAAAATATTTTAATTGAATTTTAAAAGAAAAATAATTGACAAAAAAAAATAACGATACGGATATACTTACCTTCGAACCATTTACAGACGGACAAACCTTAAAGTGCCACCTGTAAGAACGCCAATCATCCCACCAGTTCGTTCTAACTTAAGCTTGGCTGCAGTAAATTAAAATATACCTGCTTATGTAGTGTGTCCGTAAAATATTAATATTTATGGTTATTACTCATCATAGTAAAACTGTAAATGTTAATAAAACCCAATAACATAAACAAAAATGAAAATAACTGAAAGGGTATCCTGTTACATTCGAGTGGTGTGTCAGTATGTTTACAATTGTTGACGTTAACTCAAAAGTAGTTATGGAACATTTTTGTCAATATGTAGGACACATGTGAAGGCCACCCAAATTTAGTGATAAAGAAAATGCACTTACTATTGCCATTGAGGGTCAATCGTTATGTTATTGTGTTTGGATAGAACTAGAAATAGTATATAAATATATATTAAATATTTTTAGGGTTAGTCTAAGTACAGAGCTGATTGAGTGATAGTTTTACATTATAAAATGTAAACAGAAATTTAAATAAAGAGTGTATTAAAAATATAAAGCAAAGAGACAATAAATGTGTTTGATTTAAAAACGAAGTTTAGTGCTATTGAAACTGTGCATCAAATAATTGAACTGTCCAACACCACATCACCTACCCGACATCACACCTACATACGACATGGCGATCCTTTGGACATAACCTGGGAACCAATCTTGCTAAAACGATCCTGTAATCAACTATACTGAAATCAACTATACTGATGATCTATAGTACAACACGTTCCGGCCATATAAGATAGTGAAGTTACTACAACAACACGGAGAAACAACAGAAACGGAAGAATAAAAATTAAATTTCTCCAACAACTGCTTCATCAGGTGTTCCAACAGTGAGTCAACAACTTAAGCAGATACAACGTAATACAAGATAAGTAACCTGTACCTTTTAACAAAGTGGAAAAATTTTATTATAGTTAGTTTGACAAATGGGAAACCAAGAGTCAATCCAGAAAACGGTAGTAGCTGCACCAACCGCAGTTAGTATTAGTATAGAAGTTCTCATATTACTCTGTGTGATTACGACAGTTGTAGTCATCGTACGATATTTAAAAAGATATATTAAGCAACAAATGCGAAAAAATAGAGCACGTGTACAATAACAAAATGTGTAAAAGTGTATAAAAAAAATTATATAATTAAATATTTAAGCTTATTGAATGGAAAAGAAATATTTATAAACAAAGTAATATGTAATTTAAAGAAAAATTATAAATGCATCATAAATCGAACAGATAAAATCAGATCTAGGTAGGTTAATTGTCATAATGTCTCCCGTCATTCCCTTGACACGAGCCAATATTATTTAAATTATGACATTCTTTTATCGCATTTCCGTTCTCACAACGGCAAATGCAATCAAACAGAAAATAACTAATAAACAATTCCTATGAATTATTTACAACCAAAAATGCAACTTGACATTTAATTTTGGTCAGACAAAATTCTTAATAAATTTAAATAATTTTATTCCCTTATTTTTACCTTTTAATTTGCATGTTCTTTTATTGCATTTCCGTTCTCACAACGAAAAATGCAATCGAACAAAAAGTAACTAGTAAACAATTCTTACGAACTGTTTGATAACCCGCCGACATAAGTTTGCTTTGTTACAACAGAAATAAAGCACACTTATGCTGACACGACGAATTTAGTTTTAAGAACGATACTTTTAATTTTAATAATCAATATAAATTGAATAGACAATAAAAATTTATTTTAGTTATAAACTCACACCAAAAAAGGAACAACGTGTTTTCTTTCAGTCTTGAAAGATCAAGACTTATTTCTGGCGCAGTCGGTAGGATACCCGGGTATTCTTGTGTACAAAGAGTTACTAACGAATACTGGATATTTTTATATCCTTACGGGCAAACAAGGTGAACAGTGAAAGTTAAAAGCAGAACTTTAACATTGGGAATTTAAAAGAAGAATTTTAAATTTCTCAGACAAAGTGAGCAGTGAAAGTTAAAAGCAGAATTTTAATATCGGGAATTTAAAAGAAGAATTTTAAATTTCTCAGACAAAGTGTGCAGTGAAAGTTAAAAGCAGAATTTTAACATCGGGAATTTAAAAGAAAAATTTTAAATTTCTCAGACAAAGTGAACAGTGAAAGTTAAATGCAGAATTTTAACATTGGGAATTTAAAAGAAGAATTTTAAATTTCTCAGACAAAGTGAACAAACGAAAGTTAAAAGTAGAATTTCAACATTGAGAATTTAAAAGAAATTTCCAAACTAAGTGAACAGGTAAAAACAGAACTTTAACACTGAAAATTTAAATTTTTCAAGCAATATGAACAGTGAAAACAGAAAATTAAATCAGAATTTTTAACACTAAAAATTTAAAAGAAAATGAACACCGAAAATTGAAAAATTCTTTTCTTTAAACAAAACTTTGAAACAAAAGTAAACCAGTAAATCCTAGAAGAAATTTTTTGTTTTGAACACTAGAAGCAATTTTTGAACTGAAAAAAGCTAAACGAATTTGTTTTTGGAACGCACCCTGCAAACTATTATCCCTAAGAGAAGCAGCTTAAATTGTGAAACAGGAGTGGCATCAAATCACCAAGATTCACCAATATAAAGTAAGATTATTCAAAATTTTTTTTTTTATATATTTATATATTAAAGAAAAAAAAACTTGTAGAAAATTTTTTTTTTAATTTCCTTTTCTTTTTGGGTTTTTTTTTGTTGTGAGGTAACTGAACCTCTATTTTTTCCATCTTCCTCGAATAACTATCCCTGATTCTTTATCGGAATATTCTTCGGATTCAGAGGAGGAATTAGAGATAATAGATTACCCAATTGACAGTGACTCCTCTGACGCTGATTTGGGGATCCCGAAAGAAAGTTGCTCTTCATTTGACGAGGACGAGTATCATTTGTTTTGGTTCAACCTACTAAAGAGTTTGGACTAGGTGTATGAATATATATTTTTTTATTCCTTTTGCCCCGAATGGGTGACCACGAGTTTGAGTTTGAATATAACTATTTCGACCCAGAGTCGGAAGAAGAAGAGGAAGAAGATTTTTACGGATTTTTGGAACACTACCCGTACGATTCGGGTTTTGAATCGAACGACGGATATTCAACGGACATAAACGAAGATATCCAACGATACTTTAATCCCCAGGAACAGGGAGAGTGATTTCTCGGAACGGACCTTTTTACTTACAGTTTTTCAGGATGGCGGAACCCCTTTCAATCCAAGTCGAACCTTTGAAGTATTTGAAAAGACTTCCGGAATTTAATGGAGATTACCGAGATCTTCATGTTTTTTTGAACCTAGTGGACAGAGTCCATCCAATTCTGAGGGCGTATGATGAACCCTCTCAGTACTTATTTTCAGGCATAATAAAGAGCAAACTAAAGGGAAAAACAAGAGAGATTATGGAAATCAACTGCCAAGCCCAATCATGGGTGGAGATTAAAGAAATTTTGACGAACAATTTCGGAGAAAAATTGAGCCTGGAGGAACTATATGACGAACTAAGGAGTACAACGTTTGGATCAAATAGCGTCGAATTCTACAATGAAATCAAACAACGCTTGAGAGAACTTAACACTTTACTTGGACATGGAGCAGCATCTAATGAGTGCGCGAGGAACAATGCAAGGACTGTACTGAATTTGTTCAAAGAAAAGATGCCTGAACCAATGCGTACAATTTTGATATGCCGGAACCCAGAAAGCCTAGAAGGGGCATTGGAAATATTGTTCCAGTCTGGGTATGCCTATACAATGAACACCAGCGGATCAAAGAATACAGCAAGACAATATGGACAGAACAGAACCAACCAACGAAATTGGACACGAAATAACTACCACCAACAAGCGCAACCAGGGAACTACAATCACCGGCCCAATGATCAACAGAACGGACAGAATTTCCAACGACAGGACAACTACAACCAGAGACCCAATAATAAACAGAACGGACGGAATTCCCAACGACAGGTCGGCTACAACCCTTTCCGGCATCAAGAAAGACAAAATGTACAACGGAACAATCACCTTCCGTTGCCCGAACCTATGGACATTAATAACCTCGAATCGTCGACAACCAAGGACGAATTTTCAATTTTCGGCCTCAGGGAACTTCCATATATAAAGGGGCGACCAAAATAGGATACCTGAAATTGATAATAGATACAGGTGCAACAGATTTCATTTGAACCCGAACATATGTCACCCGAAATGGATACAGAAAGTAAAACCAATCCCTATAAAAACATTGCAACATAGAATAAACTTGGATGAAAAAGTCAGGATCCCTGCTTTCAGAGATTTTGGTACGGGACTTGATACCATAGAATTTTACATAGCAAAATTCCACGAATACTACGACGGACTAATGGGCAACGACATACTTAAACCACTGGGGGCTCGGATTTGCTACAGGGACAACACAATAAGACTTGGGGAAAGTACACTACCTCTATTCTTTAGAAGCAAGAACCACCACGGGGAACAATGGAACAAGAATGAAGAAAATAACTACATTAGGGAGTTACACGCAAATGGAATGATGAATGAGGAAACCCTGAATGGTGAACTGAACCTTGTGAGTACCATAAACACTAAATCCTTGAACGATCAGATCCGAACGGAACACCTCAATTCCGAGGAGGAATCACTATTATTATCAACAATAAATAAGTATTCTGGTATTTTCTACCAGGAGAACGATAAACTTTCATTTACCTCTGCCATAAAACATAAGATTAGAACAACAAACGATATTCCTATATACACCAAATCATATAGATAAACCTACATTCACAGGAAGTGGAAACTCAAACGACAAGTACCCAATACCCAATATTGATAAAATCCTAGATAAACTGGGAAGATGCCAGTATTTCACCACACTCGACCTTGCAAAAGGATTTCATCAAATAGAAATCGAGGAAGAAGATATTCACAAGACAGCCTTCAGTGTGAAAGGAGGTCATTATGAGTTCCTACGAATGCCGTTTGGACTGAAGACAGCTCCAGCGACATTTCAGAGATTGATGAATAATATCCTTAAGGATTATATCAATATAATCTGTCTAGTTTATTTAGACGACGTAATTATCTTCTCTACATCATTGCAAGAGCATATGAACTCGATTAAACTTATTTTTAACCGCCTCAAGTGGGCAAACCTTAAAGTCCAATTGGACAAATCAGAGTTTCTGAAGAAAGAAACCAAATTCCTTGGTCATATAATAACACCAAACGGAATAAGAACGAATCCGAAGAAGGTGGAATGCGTTAAAAACTTTCCAAAAATATGAAGCAGATTAAGCAATTTCTAGGCCTCACTGGCTATTATAGGAAATTTATTAAGGATTATTCCTTGATCGCAAGAGAATACGAGAAAAGCTTCAATACTCTCAAAACTTTACTAATCCATGATCCAATATTAGCACATCCCGATTTTACGAAACAGTTTACCCTTACTACGGATGCTAGTAACTTCGCCCTAGGGGCAATACTTTCACAGGACAACCACCCAATATGTTATGCACATGAAATAAACTATAGTACCATAGAAAAGGAACTTTTGGCCATTATTTGGGCCACAAAATATTTCAGGCCCTACCTTTTCGGACGTAAATTCATAATCGAAACGGACCACAAGCCTCTGACATGTCTCTTCTCAATAAAAGAACCGAACTCCAAACTCGCAAGGTGGAGACTGGAACTATCGGAATTCGACTACGAGATAAAATACAAAATGGGAAATGGTAATGCCGACGCCTTATCTAGGATCGAGCCCGAACCAATGGATATAAATACACTGGAATCCAAGCACATGGCAATAAGGGAAACTTCATCCCCAATCAATTTATTCAAGAATCAAGTTATCATGACAAAATCAACATCAGGATCACTAAAGATAAGGAACACGACAATTTTCGGAAATAAAAGGAAGATTATTCATATGAAGAAACTGGACAGAGACACAGCCATTACTTTGCTTAAATATACGAGGAATTTTATACGATCTTTAAGACAACTTCTAAAGAACTATTTTCAAATAACGGAAATTTGAAAATTGTAAGATGTTTTCAGTTAACGGAGGATATGGAAAACGAGGAACTTTTAACAGAAACTTTAAAAAAGGAACACCTTGACAAAAATCACCGAGGTATTCAAGCAGTCTTTAGGGAACTAATAACACGTATTTATAATCCTCGATTAAAATTAAGAATAACACAGTTTATAAATAACTGCGAAGTATGTAATCTGGAAAAATACGACAGGAAGCCTCTCAAGATAGCCTCCCAAGATACCATACCCTTGGAAAAAAAATTTTGCTGAAGGCAATTGACAAATTTTCAAAATTCGCATTGGCATTTCAAATCAATGGAAGAAGTTGGATAGAATTTAAAAACAAATTATTACAAATTATTAGCACGTATGGGAAAATGGAGAAAATCATAGTAGACAATGAACTTGGATTCAAGGCTATACCAATGCAACAATTCCTCAAGAATGAGAACATCGAAATTCACTTCACATCGAACAGTAATCATACTTCTAACGCGGACATCGAAAGATTGCATAATACCATTAATGAACACATTCGATTACTGAGGCATGACGACAAAAACGGCGACGAAACTATAGATACGAATCATAGGCTTCTATAACAACGCAATTCACAGCACCACCGGGTTCAAACCCATGGATTTTATAAATGGGTTTGATAATGGGTACTTATCCGAAGATAAGTACAAGGAGATACACGATTTAATGGTTTCAAAGAAGGAAAAGTATATTGAAAAAATTAATGAAAATAGAATGGATATTGAATTAGACGAAGGTAAAAACTATATAAAGTAAATAAGAGGTGGGAAAAACCACAGAAGATGTAGAAAAATAGATGCCCTTAAAATTGATAATGATCATATAGCAAGTAAACGAACGGGGCATAAGTACTAAAAAACACATGTATGAAAAAAAAGTACGAGGATAGGGACAACCCTACCATTAAAACCAGTAAATGATATTAACTATATTATTTCAGATGGCAATTTGGATACTGGCACTAACACTATTTAGGACTATTAAAGCTGAGACAATGGACATACAAGATTTAACGAACAATAATGGATATATACCAATAAAGATCGGGGAATTTAGACCGATTGAAGATTACGACAAAATCTTGCATATTGTGAACCTAACGGAGTATGAATACACTTTGGAATTGATTACTGATAATGTCAACACCCTAAGGGGAACGACAATAGGGACGAGGACTCTTTTGGACACTGTGGATAAGAACTTGGCTTTATTGGGAGCAAAAATATCCAACTTACACCCCCATTTCAAGGCAAAACGTGGTCTTGTGAATATATTGGGGAAAGGACTGAAAATGATAGCGGGTACAATGGATAGTGACGACGAAATTCGCATAGCGAATAGACTTCAATCCCTTTTCGAAAAAAGTACGAACCTAACGGACGAAATGGATAGATTGACATATATAAGTGACTCCATTTCACTACAGATTCGGAACATTACGGACCATATAAACTCCCAGCAGTATAGAATTGGGGAATATTTGGACCAATTCAAAGACATTATTCAGAACAAGATAACGACATTGGAAGATGAAATTACATTTATGAATCAAGTTTATATGGTAAACAATGACATAACACTATTTCGGAATCATGTGGACGACATTGGACAAATAATATTTTCCAGTAAATTGGGAATAATTCCCACTGACCTCCTAACGGAGACGGAACTTCATCTTATAACGGACTTCGAAAGTTATATGAATATAAAAGTGGCTGTGGCATTCCACGATGACAACTTGGTAATAATACTTCTGATCCCGAAGTACTCGAAGTTAACGCTTGATAGAATCATATTCGAACCAATTCCTAATTCTTTTAATAGATCCATCTTGTTGGACACGGACGAGATATTTGTTGACGTGGACAATAGAATATACGAAACGGACGTTAGAGACAACCTATTTAGAAATTTGAGGGAAATGGATAATAATTGTTTATCGAACATTGTTAAATTTAAAGAGGCAAATTGCCCTATGAAAATTTTGAAAGAACAGGAAGTAATCGAAATACTTTCGGGTATCCTAATATTTAAGAATTTTTATTCTAACCTATCCCATAATTGTAATAAATTTGATATAAAACAGAAAGGAAATTTCATTATTAAATTTGAAAATTGTCAAATCCAAACTTTAAATAAAACTTATACAAATGTTAATATAAGAATATACGATAAAATTATATTACCAAATATCATAACAAAAATTAAGGAAAATTATATTATAGCCCTAAGTGACATAAAACTTGAAACTCTATTTCTTAAACAAATTAAATATGAAAATAATTTAGATCAAATACTATACCATAATAGAAAAACGAAAACAATTAGTTTAAGTATTGATGTTGTATTTATTTTTTGTATCATTATACTAAGCATAATATACATGTTAAAATCTAAACAAAAATTTATAATTTCGTCGGAGCCTCAAACTAACGGTGGGGTGTCATAATGTCTCCCGTCATTCCCTTGACACGAGCCAATATTATTTAAATTATGACATTCTTTTATCGCATTTCCGTTCTCACAACGGCAAATGCAATCAAACAGGAAATAACTAATAAACAATTCTAATAACTAATAAATAATCTCGATGTGTATAAAAACAAAAAACTAATATAACTGTAAAAAATATTACTTGAGCCAGAGTACAAACTAAAAATTTTTTATATAAATAGAACATTTTTGGTCTTCAAAGTTTAGTAACGTCATGATGCTTGTTAGGAAAAGACCTAACCACGTGCTTGATTACTAAGAAGACAGGAATGGAGCAAAATTGATTATTAATAGGTTTTTTGTTAAAGTTCTGCCTATTATGGAGGCTCTAACTTTTCTAAAACTTCGGGTTCTGATGAGATCTTTAGCCAGATCGAAATACTAGTATCAACCTAGCTAATATGTTTGATTTGCTTTATTTTTGTAAATATACGGAGGTTGAAAGCTCGTTATAAATTGAAAATAACATAAAAATAATCTCGATGTGTATAAAAACAAAAAACTAATATAACTGTAAAAAATTCCTATGAATTGTTTACAACCAAAAATGCAACTTGACATTTAATTTTGGTCAGACAAAATTCTTAATAAATTTAAATAATTTTATTCCCTTATTTTTACCTTTTAATTTGCAAGTTCTTTTATTGCATTTCCGTTCTCACAACGAAAAATGGAATCAAACAAAAAGTAACTGGTAAACAATTCTTACGAACTGTTTGATAACCCGCCGACATAAGTTTGCTTTATTACAACAGAAATAAAGCACACTTATGCTGACACGACGAATTTAGTTTTAAGAACGATACTTTTTAATTTTAATAATTAACATAAATTGAATAGACAATAAAAATTTATTTTAGTTATAAACTCACACCAAAAAAGGAACAACGTGTTTTCTTTCAGTCTTGAAAGATCAAGACTTATTTCTGTTAATCTCTAATGCAAAGAAATCACTGAACAGTCCGTATACAGTAATAGCTAAGAAACAGTAATAGCTAAGAAAGAGGAACTTGGGAAGATAAGAGTAGAAGTTGAGACATTACTAGGTAATAAAGATATTGCTGAAACTCAGAAGGATAGTTACATAGAGTAATTTAATAAATTACAAAAAGTAGTATAGATATGCGGGAGTTACGGCATGAGCCGTATATTTTTACTATCACTATTTTATTATTATTATAACATTAACATTTATATACACCCCACTATGTACATCACAATGTATACATTATATTATATTTTCTGACCACTTATGGTGGCATTACCCATATATACTTCATCACAATCAATTGCCTGGTGTCGAATCAACAATTATTATGTTTTGCTTATCAGCGACATACCTAAATTCTTGATACTTTGATTTTTAATGTTTTTTGTGGCAACAAAGAAACTGTAATATAAACAATATCCATGGATTCTTGGAATTGTATTTTTTCTGACACAACAGTTTCTTTGCTGCCAAAAATATACATATTGATTGTGGTGATCGAGTTTATGTACAGTATTGTTTTAAAGCCATAAGATTAAACATCACATTTTGCTGTAAAAAATTTTAATATAGAATAAAAATATTTCTTTAAAAATTATAAAGGAACCTTACTTTCGCAGTCTAAGGCGACTTATTTCAATAAGTTAACCTACGTCTAAGGAAATTCTTGATGGAATATCACTGAATTATCCGGGAAAATCCAAATAATACAAAAGGAAATTCTTGATGGAATATCAGTGAATTATCCATAAAAAAATTAAAATAATACAAAAGGAAATTCTTGATGGAATATCAGTGAATTATCCATAAAAAAATTAAAATAATACAGAAAATGGAAATGGAATATCATTGAATTAACAAATTTGTTTTTGTAGAAAAAGAAAAAGGAAATTCTTGATGGAATATCAGTAAATTATCCAAAAACATAAAAAAGTGCAACGATTCTTAACATTTATTGACGGTACAACATTGAACTGGCATAACACTAAAATCATCAGGAAAATAGTAAAGAGCTATTGGAGTCCGTAATATTTTACTGGTTGATGATTGGAACTTCAGCAATGGAAGTATCCCTATTTCTGTACATGTGAGTATTGTGTAATTTTTTTATTTATACAGTAACTTTCGTTAGTTGTTTTATTAGTGAAGTGGTTGTGGTTCTACTTAGAGCAATCCGTAACAAAATAGTAGGTAAGGCAAACGATGTCTTAAACATGTTCGGAACATCCCTTAACTGGGATCAGATAAAATCCAATCTCATGGATCACTATGCAGATAAGCGCACTGAAACATCAATAACCAGAGATCTTCATAGCCTTAAAATGGGACAGGGGACGTTAGAGGAATTCTATAACTCAATTATAGAGATTCAGGCAGCTCTAAATAATAATGCGCAGGTTCATGAACGGAATCCCGTCATCCTTAAAGCAAAAAGGGAGCTCTTTGCAGAGATGTGCTTAAATGCATTCCTTACCCGATTAAGGGAACCACTAGGCTCAAGCATAAGAGCCATGCAACCTGATTCTTTACCAACAGCCCTGGTGTACTGTACCAAAGAACTTAACGTAACAGCTAAAAGAAGAACGCGAAAAATCATATTGGAATAGCAGACCACACGGTTACAACAATTATAGTGAATATCCCTCTGAAAACCGTAAAAGGAATTCGGAAGGTAATAAAACGTACAACAATAATTTATCTGGAGGGTACCAAGGAACGCAGCAGTCGCGGTATAGTTCCAAACCACCCTTCGGAAACTCGCCATCAACAAGTACCAGATTCACAAAACAGTCTAAAAATCCAAACTTTACACCTTTTAAGTCAAAAAGTCATCGACATCCAATTTCAACAAACCAAAAAACCAATATTTAAATTGCTGCGAAATTCACGAATCTTATGATACTGGAAGTGTTCACACAGGGCCAGAGACCCGAAACAACGCAAATGATTGCAATATCGATGATACAACAAATTTTCAACAACTTGCCTCCTGGAATTAACAGGATATGTAGAAGCAAACAAACACGGCTCGACTCTCCTCTTCATATATATCGCATCACCATTTGGAAGACCATTGAGATTCCTTATCGACACAAGGGCCTCATCATCATTCATTAACCCAGATAGTTTAGATCTGTCAAAGCTAGTGTAAAGACGTACTTTTGAAGCTCTGTGATTTAAATAATATTTTTTGTAACAAAATGAGTTGCATCTAGTTTTAAACGTTAAAACGTTAAACATAAACAAATATAGAAACTTAACAACATAAACACGAAGTGCAAAATTGCCGTGCAACCATAAAAATAAGTGGTTTAAAACACAAAAATATTAAAACAGAATAAATGTACAAAAAGTGTAGCATATCTTAAGGATGCAAAATCAATACACTATAAACAAAGACGGTAAATTGGTAACGCCAAGCAGTACACAAACACCCAAAAGAAAGGCATTTAATTTATCCCCGGAAAATATGGCAGCTGAAGGAGCGAGTAGTAATCTCCCTGGAAATCTACAACTTACTGACATTGTAAGCATAATACATGGCTCCATTGAGTCAGTATTAAATGAAAAATTAAAAAATCTATCAACAAAACAGGATATTGAAGAAGTTAAGGATAGTATGCAGGAATGTTGCTCTCAAATAGGACAGCTTAAATTAGAAAATGAAGCCCTTAAGAACGAAGTCAAGCAATTAAAAGCTGAACGAGATGTGGACCACAAAGAGTTAATGCGCTTAGTGGATAAAAGTAAGAGGAAAAATGTAGTATTTCGAGGTATTGATAAGGAAGGCGTTCTAAGTGAAAATATTGAAAAAGTTTGCAAAAATAAATTGGAAATTTCTGATATTGTTCTGAAGGATGTCCGAAGGTTATATGAGGCTAAGGATAAAGTCTGTGCTGTGGTGAAATTCCAGACAGAGGAAATGGCAGATTCAATATTTAAAAACACAAAAAAGCTAGCAGGTAGTTCTATATTTATTGATAAAGATTTAAATGCTGAGAAGCAACAGAACAAAAAAGTAATGTTAAAACTTAAAAAACAGCTTAAGTCATTAGATCAAACTCAGAAAATATTAGTTAGGAATGATCGAATGAAAATAAATAATGCATGGTTTTTTTGGGATAAGAATAAAATACTAATGAATGGTAATCAAAATGCTAAAGATGTATTAAACACTATTTTTAAGGATACAATTGATTCTATAAATTTATCTTATAATAGCTTGTTAAATCAAAAAAACTAATTGTAAACGGAAGTGAGAATGTAGAACAAAATTCAACTGTTAAAAAATATTCTAATTATAATAAAAATAAAAAATTTCCGCTTAAAATTATTGCTTATAATGTACACGGTTTATATAATAAATTTCATAATCCAGATTTTTTTGAGTATTTGGAAGAGGCAGATATTTTCATTTTATTAGAGACTCATGTAGAGGAAAATATTTTTAATAAATTTGGCAGTAGATTCAAAAACTTTAATATTAAATGGAAAGCAGCGACACGTAATAGTATACATGGTAGAGCAATTGGAGGATATGTGTATGGGGTACATAAAACTATAAAAAATTTTGGTGTTAAACATGTTTTTGGATCGTTTGGTAATACTGATGTAATTAAAATAAAAATTAATTTAACAGAATTCACATTAATACCTACTTACATCCGGGGTGCAGACTGGGAAAACGAATTCGAAATTTTGAACAACGATCTTCAGGAAAATGATATAGTAAACCCAATAATAATTGGAGATTTAAATGCTCGTATTGGTGTAGTACAACAAGATGCTCTGGAAACGTTTGATTCTGAATTCAACTCAGGGTTTAAAACTCGAAAATCAATGGATAAGGTCGCTAAGCCCAATGGTAAAAAATTCAAAATTAAAATGGAATGCCAAAAATAAAGAAAATTATTGTGCCAAATTGAACGTAAACCTTTGCAATTTAAAACAACAAAAAGAGGACATAGATATACATGATCTAAGTCAAGTTATCTTGAAATCGTATGAATCTCCAACAGTTAATAACAGAAAAATTCATTTCAGAAACAAATGGTTCGATATAGAATGCAAAATTGCCAGAGAAAATTCCTTAAAATCATTAAATTCTTTTAGAAAATCACAAAGTGCTGACGATAAGCAAGAATACACTGCAAATAACAAATGTTACCAACAAATTTGCAAAACGAAAAAGATAAACTATTACAATAATATTGAAAAACAGCTTAACTTGGTTACGGACAGTAAAAAATGGTGGCATCTGGCTAAGGAAATAAGAAATGAAGAAAATTACATTGGGAATCACATAAGTGCCGAAAATTTTAGAGAATATTTTGAAACATTGTTAAATCCTACAAGCAGTGCAATGAATATTCAGTATGCAGCAAATTTAAGTATACTTACAGAACTTGATAAACCATTTACTTTGCAGGAAATAAAACGAGTTCTAGCTAAGGTCACAGAGAACAAAGCGCCTGGGGAGGATAGAATACCTTATGAATTTTTTAAAAATGCTAGTAACGACTTCCTTAATTCCTTGGCAAATACTTATACCAAAATACTCAATGGAGATGGTTCGGTTGACATTTTCGAGCATAGTGTTGTTTTTCCAATATATAGAAAAGGAGATTTGAATGAACCAAGCAATTTCAGGGGTATATCTTTCATGAATTGCATAGGAAAGATCATGATGGGTGCAATAAATGAGAGAATAACGGGGTGGACAGAAAACTGCCATATATTAAATGAATATCAAGCTGGCTTTCGCAAAGGATATTCCGCCATTGATAACATCTATAATCTTACAACTATTATAAATATAAAATTTAATGAAGGAAAAAAGTCTATGCGTTCTTTGTAGATTTTAAAGCCGCATTTGATCGAGTTCCTAGGGCGCTTTTAATTTATAAACTTCACCAAATGGGAGTATCTTTAAAGACTGTAAGGTTTATTGAAAAAATTTACAACAACACTAAGTCCACTGTATGGACCGGTTCTGAAATATCAGAGTATTTTGATACGAACTCTGGCGTTAAACAAGGATGTTTACTGTCTCCACTTTTATTTTCATTATATTTAAATGACTTGCATGAAGACTTAAAAGGCGGTTTGTTAATAAACAACATGAACATTAGAGTCCTAATGTTCGCAGACGACATTGTAATTTTATCTGAAAATGTAAATGTGCTGCAACAAATGATTAAGAACTTAGAGATATATTGCAGTAAATGGGGCATGGAGGTTAATCTTACGAAGTATGAAATAATGGTGTTTAGGAAGGGCGGCAGAATTGGTAAAAATAAAAAGTGGAAATTTAATGGAGAGGTTGCCAAAATCGTGTCTGAGTATAAATACCTAGGCATAGTATTAACCCCTACAATATCTTACACAAAGCATATAACTTCAAAAACCAATGCTGCAAGAGTATGTATAAATATCACTTGGAGAAGTTTTATTGCAAAGAGGGATGTGTCGCTAAAAGCTAAGTGGAGATTATTGCAGTCTGTTTGCAGATCCATACAAACATATGGGGCACAAGTATGGGGATTCACGGGTTTTGATTACGTAGATAAATTGCAAAGGTTTTTTACAAAACGTATTTTGAAGTTACCTAATAATGCTCCTAACTATATTCTGGCTTTGGAAACAGGACAGGAGGATGCTTATTTTTACACATATAGCCTACATTTACAATATATCTCTAAAACACTTTTTGATTATGATAATCATAGATTACCCCATAAACTGTCAAAAATAGTAATGTCTAAAAATATTTTTTGGTTTAAAGATTTTGTTAATCAATTGAATAACAACGACTTAAGCACCGATGGTATATCTCTTTGCAAAGACAGTTGGAATAAAACTTGTCTTTCCCTGCTACAAATGATGAAAACCCAATCTTACCAGAATTACTGGGAAGCTGCCGTTAGTCGTAGACAGAGAATATATAAGTTTTTAGATTATTCGAAAGTTTCATTATAACCAGCATCAAATATCAGTGATCATGAGAACACGTGGCGATCTTTTATGGCTGAATGCAAACAGATACACCACTGGCCAATCCAGACTATGTTTGTTAAATGAAGAAGAAACTCTACAGCATTTTTTAGGAAGATGCCCAGTCCTAAATGATATAAGACGTAGGTATCTGCGAAACTCAATATTATCAGATTATGAAATTTATGATATATTAAACGGTGATATAGAGGGAAATTGGAGTTGTTTGTATAATTATGTCAGAAATGCAATGAAATATAGAAAATTTTTAGTAGACGAATTTAACTTCTAAACTAAAACTATTTATTAAAATGAAAATAAAAATTAAAAAAAAAAAAAAAAAAAAAAAAATTTAAATATTATATAGAATACATCTAAACATCCGGCAGACGGTTAAGAAACCACGCCGTATACTCTTTATTACTATTTTCAGTTAAATAAACTAATAATCGAATTGTAATTTTTGAATGTAAAAATTTGGAAAAAGAAAATAATAATAAAGAACTCTAGTCTAATCTAATCATTCATTAACCCGGAGTTTGTTAAAATAGAGGACCAGCAAATGTGTCAACCTGTTCCACTGATTAATATTTTGAATAAGTATATTTTAGATAAAAAAATTTCTTTACCTATATTTGAAGAATTTAAGTGTGATGGTTATTTAATGTTTTTAATATTTAAATTTCACAGCTATTTTGATGGCTTATTTGGACTTGACATTTTGAAGAAATTACAAACGAAAATTGATCTTGTCGAATACAAACTTATTACTGCAAATCCAAACCTGGACCTACACATGAAGCCCAACTTTACCTCAGGAAAACACATGGTCCCAGCCAATTCAAAGAAAATCATCAGGTTACCGGTAGATATACGAAATGGAGATATTTATCTAAATGAAACTATCATTTCACCGCATTTTACCGTTTCTGAGGGCATATACACGGCACATGACTGGTTTGGATCCCTTGAAGTTGTCAACAACTCAGATGAAAACCAGATGCTATATATTGACCAACCTTTAAAAGTGAAACCATATCACTCTATAGACCTATTTGAGATAAATAATTGGAATATTGAGAATACTAATTGTCAACCCATTAACCACATTGCAGAGCAACTTCGTATTGATCATCTAAATGAGGAGGAGAAGCATCAAATAATTATGATTTGTGAGGAATACCAGGATATATTCTTCAGAGAAGGCGAAAACTTGTCATTTAGTAACGAAATAAAGCACAGTATAAATACAACAGACGAGATACCAATACACGTTAAATGTAAAGGTATCCATATATCCATAATGGAGAAGTAAATAAAAAAATCGCAGAGATGTTAAAACAAGGTATAATTAAACCAAGCTATTCACCGTGGAGTTCACCGGTTTGGATAGTCCCAAAAAAAAATGGATATCAATGGTAAAAGGAAATGGCGACTCGTTAAATGGAAAAACAGTTTCTGATAGATACCCGATACCTAACATTTCTGAAATACTTTATAAACTGGGTAGGTGTATGTATTTTTCAACCATTGATCTAGCATCGGGATTCCACCAGATAGAGATAAATCCCGAGGATATTCAGAAAACAGCATTTACTGTGGAGAATGGTCACTATGAGTACGTTCGAATGCCATTCGGCCTAAAGAACGCTCCATCTACATTCCAAAGGGTAATGGATAATGCACTCAGGCATCTAAATGGTAAAATATGTCTTGTATACCTTGATGACATAATCATATTTTCGACATCTTTACAAAAGCATATCTGTAATATTAGAGAAGTTTTCGATAGATTGAGAAATTCTAATTTAAAAATCCGAATCGATAAGTCCGATTTTCTGAGGAAGGAAATATGTTTTTTGGGTCATATAGTGACAACGTCGGGAATCAAACCTAATCCCGACAAAATCGCTGCTATAAAGAATTTCCCTCTACCCAAGACCCAAAGGGAAATAAGGTCTTTTCTTAGCCTCTTGGGATATTACCGTAAATTCATAAAAGACTTTGCAAAACTTGTCAAACCGATGACAGAAAGATTAAAGAAAAGTAGTATCGTCGAGATCACAAAACAATACTCGGATACTTTTGAATTATGTAAGAATTTATTAATCAATAATCCTATTTTACAGTATCCGGATTTTTCGAAGCCATTCATCCTTACTACGGTGCCATTTTATCTCAAGGGAACATGAACAACGATAAGCCTATTTGCTATGCGAGCCGAACTCTCTTTAACTCTGAGCTGAATTACTCGACAATAGAGAAGGAATTACTTGCAATTGTCTGGGCTACCAAATACTTCAGACCGTACTGATTCGGGCAGAAAGTCATGATCGTTACCGATCACAAACCTCTGATATGGCTAATGGGTCTAAAGGAGCCGAATTCAAAATTAGTTCGTTGGAGATTAAAACTAGAAGAATTCGATTATCAGATAATTTACAAAAAGGGCAAATCAAATACGAATGCAGACGCCTCAGCAGAGTTATAATCAAAAAACCGGGAAACAATCTAATTCTAGAGATGAACTTTAACGACTCTGAGTCTGTCCAAGGTACGCATGGTTCAACAATACACTCAGCAGACGAAAACCTGGATGACGGAATATATATTTCGGAAAAACCTTTAAACGAATTTAATATTCAGATTGTAATGGAAGAATCGGCTACGGGATCTCCAATGACAGTAGAAACAATATTTAGAAATAAACAAAGGAGAGTCATAGCAAACCAACATTTGATGAACAGGTAATGTTAGAAATATTTAATGAATTCATCCCTTCTAATAAACTTACGGTAATATTTACAACTGATGAAATTTTTCGACTGTTTCAATCAGTATATTTCAAATACTTCGCAAACAGTGGGATCTATAAACTGCTACGTTCAATGGAAATTTTGATAGATGTTAGGCAAAACGATGAACAAGATAAAATTATAAGAGAATATCACGAAAGAATGAACTACCTTGGTATAAACGAAACACTTCATCACCTTAAAAGGGAATATTATTTCCCATATATGAAGGACAAAATAACACGTACAATTAATAATTGCGAAAAATGTCAAACATTAAAATATAATAGAAATCCGCCAAAACTAAAATACCAGAAACCCGAGACACCCGATAAAAATTTGGATATAATTCATATTGATGTCTATACAATTAATGGGAAACAGATTCTCACATTAATTGATAAGTTTTCGAAACTTGGGGCAGCATATACACTCCCAGCAAGAACTAGCGTTGCAGTTCTAAAACAACTTAAGCATTTTATGAGCCTATTTGGCATACCCGGAAAAATCGTATGTGACCAAGGCACCGAATTCACGAAAAACATCTTCAAGAATTTTTGTACACAATTTAAAATACTACTTCATATAACTTCTTTTCAGCAGTCCAGCAGCAATTCACCAGTGGAAAGACTGCACTCCACTCTAACGGAGATATATCGTCTGATTGTAGCTAAGAGAAAGGAAAACAGATTGGACCTTTATCACGACGAAATTCTATCAGAAACCGTCATCACATACAATAATGCCATTCATTCGGCTACTGGACTAACACCATACGAATTATTTCATGGAAAAACATATAAATTTAATAACAATCTAACTTTTAGTAATCACCACGAATATTTGAGGAAATTAAACGAATTTCAAGAAACATTATACCCCTCAATTCAACGAAAAATGGAGCAGGATACATCAAACGGATATTCCTAGATCACTCAAAAGCGTTTGACACAGTCGAACACACTATTCTCGGCATTAAACTGCAACACATGTTTAGCATCTCCACAGCAGCTGTGAAATTAAGTTCTTCTTATCTAAGTGGTAGAAGTCAGTCAGTATACGAGGGATCTAAAAGATCTAACAGTTGCTCTATATTGAGAATTGTACCACTGGGTTCGATACTTGCTCCACTCTTGTATACCATATATTCTAATGATTTGCCATCTAGATTAAGCTACTGTAGCTTTCAAATGTATGCAGATGATGTGCAACTTTACATAAGCTGTAAACAACTTTACATAAGCTGTAAACCGTCTTATGCCAACGATTGCATGCATAAGAAAAATAAATTGTGACCCACATTGTATAAGAGAATAAGCCTGAGCTTAAACGCAACAAAATCTAAAGCTACTAAA